>OX101756.1:46466272-46598148 GCA_944452675.1 Tachina lurida
ACACTAACCTTACAAATTTCAAGTGTATATACATATAATTGTATGTATATTACATGGGATTTTAGAATTTTTCGTTGCTCGTTTTGGAACACCCTTTAATTTCCAATTCTCATGTATTTGTTGTTGTAGCGACCAAAGGTCTACACACTGTGTCCAAATTTCAGGTCTGTAGCTCTTACGGTTCTCGAGAAAATACTAATATAGTTTTAGACATAGTTAATTTTACATAACACAAAAAGTTAAAGTTTTCCAACCCTGGAAACGTCTTTTTAATTTTTTTTATATATTTTTTTTTATTTAAAATACCAATTTTAGTCGTATTGAAGTGTAAAATAAATTTATTTATTAAAAAAAAATAAAAATTTGTTTTCGGTAGTTACTTTTATATGGCAAAATATAGTTTACGTTTTCCAGCTCTGCAATCGTCTGCCCGATTTTGCTGAATTTCAATACCAATCTAAGTTGGACCATTTCGGAAACATCAGTCCAAGAACGAAGTCTCTAGCTTTTCTGGGAGCTTCGGAAAACCGATTTCACGTACACCGGACGGACAGACGGACGGACGGACGGACGGACGGACGGACGGACGGACGGACGGACAGACGGACATCGCTTATTCGTCATCGCTATTCATAAGGACCCAGAATATATATATTTTTTTGGTCGTAAATTAAAATTATGGAAATTACACACGGAATGACAAACCTATATATACCCTTTTCCATTTTTGGTAAAGGGTATAAAAAATTAAGAAAAAAAAAATATTTTACAAAGTTTTTATTTGGTAAATATAATACATATCAAGAACAATTTTTGAATATTGCTGATTATGCGACCCATATATCGTCGCTGTTTTTAACTAACTTACCTAACTGAAATCATTTTGAAAAATAAGTTAAATCCACTATTAGATTTTGTGAGTCATAATAGACCATGTCCATTTTTATTATTGTAAACATTACTGTCGAGCCTATAATGGTAAAAATATTTCAGACGTTTTGATAAGAATACATGTAGAAAACAATCGTAAAAGCACCTCTCCTGTAAAATTTACAAAATATCAGCAACATTTCCAACATTTTTATGTACTTATAACATTAAAATGATAACGGCGAATGACCGTCCTCCGACTCTTGTTTTTATACCCTTTACCAAAAATGGAAAAGGGTATATATAGGTTTGTCATTCCGTGTGTAATTTCCATAATTTTAATTTGCGACCAAAAAAATATATATATTCTGGGTCCTTATGAATAGCGATGACGAATAAGCGATGTCCGTCTGTCCGTCCGTCCGTCCGTCCGTCCGTCCGTCTGTCCGTCCGGTGTACGTGAAATCGGTTTTCCGAAGCTCCCAGAAAAGCTAGAGACTTCGTTCTTGGACTGATGTATCAGAAATGGTCCAACTTAGATTGGTATTGAAATTCAGCAAAATCGGGCAGACGATTGCAGAGCTGGAAAACGTAAACTATATTTTGCCATATAAAAGTAACTACCGAAAACAAATTTTTATTTTTTTTTAATAAATAAATTTATTTTACACTTCAGTACGACTAAAATTGGTATTTTAAATAAAAAAAATATATAAAAAAAATTAAAAAGACGTTTCCAGGGTTGGAAAACTTTAACTTTTTGTGTTATGTAAAATTAGCTATGTCTAAAACTATATTAGTATTTTCTCGAGAACCGTAAGAGCTACAGACCTGAAATTTGGACGCAGTGTGTAGACCTTTGGTCGCTACAACAACAAATACATGAGAATTGGAAATTAAAGGGTGTTCCAAAACGAGCAACGAAAAATTCTAAAATCCCATGTAATATACATACAATTATATGTATATACACTTGAAATTTGTAAGGTTAGTGTATTTTTATACAGACTACAAAAATTAACACTAAAATGTCAAAAAATTTAAATTAAAGGGTGTTTCATCAGTTAATGCAATTTTGACTATGCAATTTTGACAACTTGCTGTATCTTGGAAACCGTAAAAGCAAAACTCTTGAAATTTTCAAAAACGGTAAAACTAAAAAATCAAGGAATTATAAAATCGCCAAACGGAAAAAAATCGCGAAAAACAAAAAAATCGCCAAAACGAAAAATACCCCAAAAAAACATGAAAAAATCGCCAAAATTAAAAAAAACCCAAAACAGGAAAAAAACGACAAAATGAAAAAAAAATCGCCAAGATGAAAAAACCCCAAAAAAGAGAAAAAAATCGCCTAAATAAAAAAAACCCCAAAGCAGGAAAAAACGCCCTAATGAAAAAAAACCCAAAAACAGAAAAAAATCGCCATATTAAAAAAAATTTCTAAAATAAATCGCGAAAAACCGGAAAAATTGCTTAAATAAAAAAAAATCGCAAAAATGAAAGAAAATCGCCAAAATGAAAAAAAATCGCCAAAATGAAAAAAATCGCCAAAACGAAAAAAACCCAAAAAACAGAAAAAAGTCGCCAAAATGAAAAAAAAAGAAAAAAAACTCCTTAATAGAAAAAACCCAAAAACAGAAAAAAATCGCAAAAATGAAAAAAAAATCGTCAAAATGAGAAAAATCTACAAAATTAAGAAAATCCCAATAACAGAAAAAAATCACCAAAATAAAAAAAACCTCCAAAAACAGAAAAAAATCGCCAAAACGAGAAAAAAGCGACAAAACTGAAAAAATCGTTTAAACTGAAGAAAAAACTTCAAAAAAGCCGTGCGCGATTCAAAGTCGCACTTTACTGAAGTTTTTAATATTAAAGGAATTAAATGAAACTAATAAGCAGATTTTGTAAAAAATTTTGTTTCTAAACGTTTCAAATTTGTATGAAAAATAACGAAAATTCTTTTCAAAAAATATTTTTTCCATACAAATTTCAAAACGAAAAAATCGTTTGAATTTACAAAATCTGACCTTAAGTTTTTCCTTATTTCGTTTTTGCTTTTTTCACTTAACATATTTTATGTATTTTTTAAAGAACTAGATTGGTATCAATAATCAAAAAAATCCAAAATTATGAATTCTGGGTTGGAAAACTCACACTTTTTGTGTTATGTAAAATTAAATAGGTCTAACAATTTTTTTCTTTTTCTTTATAAATTGAATATATTTTATGCTTCTGAAAGAAAATTACAGCTCCAAAGATGGAAACTTTAAAAAAATGATAAATTTTTTCACAAAACAAATATGTATGTATGTGTCTGTATACTATATATATGTACGTACGTTGGTAAAGGGTATATAAGATTCGGCACAGCCGAATATAGCACTCTTACTTGTTTTTTGTTATTATTATTTTATTCTCTTTTTCTATTTTATATATATTTTTTTTTCTCTTCACATTTTTGTTTTTTATAACTTTTTATCCTTAATTAAATATGAATGTTAAAATATGTATTTTTTGCCAAATTTCTAACCAATTCTGTAACATAAGATTAATTCTTGTTGTATTGTATTAACGGAAATAAATGAATAAATAAATAAATAAATAATTAATAAAATGTAATATTTGAGTCTCTTGAAAGGTGTCAAATATAAATAAGTACTACGGTTTGTGGATACGCTCAGTAATTATTTTTAAATTTTCTTAATTTTTTTCTTCGTGAGTTTTTACGGAAACGTAAAAAAATAAGTGAGTAGTGAACGTGTTAAATTCGATACAAATAACACAAAGAACAATGTTAAATCAAAGTTATTTCAACCTAAAACAATATGAATTTAATTTAATTTATTGTAGTAATTTAATTTAATGTAGTAATTTTATTTTATTAATTATTTTAGTTACGTATGGTTTACATATACATACATCAGAAAATTTTTTGTTTGTATATATAATTTAAATTCGGCATCCCCGGCCAAGATTTGAAATTTGAACTCATCGCTGGTAGTCAACGTGCTTACCCCTGCAGCCATAACAACCTTAAATATTCTTTAGATACTCGTACACACTAAATATTAGAGATGTGACGGATATCCAGCAACTATTCGGTTTGCCGGATATCCGGCCTAAATTTACTATTCCGAATTTACTAGCCGGATATTTGCTTAGAAGTATGTTAAGCAAATAAATTTTTATTAAGTAACTAACAATAAAATAGCTATTATTTAAAGGTAAAAAAGTAACAAAAAATTAAAAATAATCTCTCAAAAACTTAAAATACGTTTTGAGATATTCACTTTACTGAAAAATTTATGTATAAACTAAAAACTTAAAAAACGTCCAATTAATGAAACGATTGACATTAATACTCAACATTAAGAAGAGGTAGATTATGGTGAATAAAAACTAAATTTTCAGCGTTCGCAGACAATAAACGATTTCGCTTGTTTTCGTAAACCAAACCAGCTTCCGAAAAAAACCTTTCTCTATGAATGCTAAAATTGGGTATTTTTTGGAGTTAAACGATTACCAAGCGTAAGGATTCTGACTGCGATCAATTCGAACTTCCTCCAAGAAGAATTCAATCTCGGTAGCAATTGGGTTCTTCTCATAATTGCGAGACTGAATGTTGTTTTCATCTGCCACTGCATTAAAAAAATCCCAAAATGTTTCATGAGATTCACGAGCTACATTTGAATCAATTTCATTTAATCGTAACTGTTTAGGTCTAGTTGAAGACGTCGATGAACAACTACTGATGAAAGACGTGTCGCAAGTCATTCTTAAGTGTTCCAATAAAATAGTCTGCCGAGCTCTTTCAGCTTCAACTTTTCCCAAAAAGTTAGCCCTAAATCTGGGATCCAGAAAAGTTGCAATAATGTATTTTGGATCTTCACTTAATGAAATAAAACGAGATGCCAATTGCGGTTTTAAGGAGGCTCTCATATAAAGTAAATCGGCTGTTCGTCGTACAGTTTCGTCCTTGTCTAAGAATTTTTTTACTGCAGCTACATGCAGTTTAACTTCAGATATGCAGGAGAGGTCAGAACTTGTAATTTTAGTTATTTCTTCCAATGGCTTCAAAAGTTGTACACACTGCTCCATCAAATACCACTGACGAGTTGTTAGATTAGTAAGTGTGTCGTTTTCAGACACATAAAGGGAGAGAACACGTTTTTGTTCCAATAAGCATTCCACCATATAGAAAGTGGAATTCCACCTCGTGTTTATATCTTGCACCAATTGAAGGTTAGCCGCGAATAACGTTTTAAGTGACAAAATAATAACAGTTCTCGTTGTACCTTCATAGTGAACAGACGTAATAGCGGAATTTTTCTTACATACAAACTAAACAAAAAAAAATTATACAAAAAATATTCGTAGTACATATTAACTTTGATAAATAAGCCTTTTTTTTTGCTTTGCTAATATTTTTACATATTGAAATAACAAAAACAAAAAAAAAAACCGTAAACAAAAAAACATACAAACATACCCTTGAGGAATACTCTATATGAGTACCCCAAAGGAAAAAAATAGTGAAGTGAGTTCTAACGGCAGAAATGCCTATTTTACTGTGAGTTTTGATGCTCATAATGATATCAATAAAAATAAAATATCTGATAATAGACTTGCTGTGAGTTCTGAAGCTCTTAATAAAAATCAAAAATCTGATAATAGACTTTTTCTAACGGCAAAACCACAGTTTCGTCAGCGATCAACTTCGCTTTGCCCAATGCCAACTAGTGAATCGTTGACAATATTGCCTAGTACTTCCACAATTTAACTCAGCGATATCACCCGCCTCGGGCTCGGGGTCACCACTTAACCAAGTTGTCACTGAAAATAAGAGTAGCCCAAAACTCAAGGTCCAAGTCGGAATGGACAGATACATTACAATTTTAAAGCGCGGGCGAAGCCCAAATTCTACTAAAATTGCATCTGCTCCAAAGATGTCTAGGGATAACAGTGCATCCTCAACTAATCGCCAAAACCGCTTTAAAATTCTTCAAGATGACAACGACAAACCCGAGGTATCCTCGAACAAAACATCCAAGCCGCCACCAATCTATTTGAGACAAAAAAATTCAAATGCCCTTATTAAAAAATTAATTTCGGACATTGGTGAGAATAAATTTCACATTGTTCCAATAAAACGTGGCAACATCGATGAAACTAAAATCCAAATTTATGACGAAAAAGATTTCCGCAAAATGGTTGCTGAATTTGAGAAAAGTAAAACAAGCTTCTACACATACCAGCTTAAGAGCGCTAAAGGCATGCAGATCGTATTGAAAGGCATAGATTCTTATGTTGTCCCCGAAGAAATAAAAGATGCACTCGTCCTCCAGGGGTTCAAGGTAAAAAATGTGTCCAATATAATAAATAGAGAAAAGATTCCCCAACCCCTATTTCGTGTTGAACTTGAGCCTAATGATATAAAATTGAAAAAAAATGAGACGCATCCAATTTATAATTTAAAATACCTCTTGTACCGAAAAATCACAGTTGAAGAGCCACATAAGCGTTCAGGTCCTGTACAGTGCCATAATTGCCAAGAATATGGCCATACAAAAACATACTGCAATTTACCCTCTGTTGTGTTGTGTGTGGCGAATTACACGGCACCGCTAGCTGCAACAAACCAAAAGATCAAAGTGATAAAAAATGCAGTAATTGTGGACGTAATCACACCGCTAACTACAGAGGTTGTCCTGTGTACTCTTCTGTAAAGAAGACTATGGTGCAAAAACCTAAATTAGCTCCAGCTCAATTAGCAAACTCTTACTCTGCCACTTTTCTGCAAATGAGCCAACCAGTTACTTCCCGTGTATCGTATGCAGATGCTGCTAAGGCTAGTTCTATTCCGACACAAAATGTTTCTCCGCAAAATAATTCAACAAATACAAACTCAAACTTTAATTTTAATCGCCTTGAAGCCACTATTGAAAATCTTGTGCAAACTATAAACAATTTTACAACAAATATGACTAGCATGATGCAAGAAATGTTGCGAATGCAGAACACTCTGCTTCAAGCAATACTTAATAAGCCATGAACACGTTAACAATATGTTTCTGGAACGCAAACGGCATTCGCCAACATAAAAATGAACTTGAGCACTTCCTCACGGAGAAAAATATTGATATAATGTTAGTATCTGAGACTCATTTGACTTCGAGAAGTCTTTTTAAAATTTATGGCTACACTATATATGTTACAAAGGACCCTAGAGGAAGGGCTTGCGGTGGATCAGCAATTCTAATAAAGTCAAGACTCAAGCACTATGTTCTTGATAACATTTGTGAAGAATACCTACAAGCAACAAATATTGGCATTGAAAGTTTTTGTTCAAATTTCGTTATATCATCAATTTACTCCCCTCCCAGATTTTCAATCACTGAGAATCAATATGAGGATTTCTACAAATCTCTTGGACCTTGTTTTGTAGCAGCTGGAGACTACAATGCGAAACATACGTTCTGGGGTTCGCGCCTTGTTACACCCAGAGGTCGAGCATTGTTCAACACTATTTCAAAAATGGGCTTGGATGTCATTTCGAGTGGGGAGCCCACTTATTGGCCTACTGACATACAAAAAATTCCGGATGTTATAGATTTTGGAGTCATAAAAAATATCTCAAGGGATTTAATTCAAGTTCAAGCTTCTCTTGATCACTCCCCGACGATCATTACAATTTGTAGCCCATTAAGAAGTAACTTACCTGACCCATATGTGAAGATGATCAATCGTGTTAATTGGCTGGGGTTCAAAAAATATCTCAGCAGTCATTGTACGGAAAGCATTACGCTTAGAACATCCGATGATATTGAATCGAACATTGCCAATCTCAGCGAGAATATTAAACAGGCTGCTGAACATGCCACTATCTCCCATCCGCAGATTGGGTTTAATAAAATTTATTCAACAGACATTGAACGTCTCGTACGTGAAAAAATAAGGGCTAGAAGGGAATGGCAACAGCACAGATCACCACAAAATAAAATCAGATTTAAAGAGTGCACTAAACGACTCCAAGAGTTGCTTGCATCTGAAAAAATTGCATCTCTTAAAAATTATCTGGAGGGTCTTGATGTTACACCGGCGTCTAATTACTCCTTGTGGCGCGCTGCCAGAAAGCTTAAAACACCCGTTGAGTATAAGCCACCTCTACGCACATCTACCGGAGGTTGGGCAAGAAGCGATACTGAAAAAGGTAAAATATTTGCTGAGCACTTAAAATCCGTTTTACGCCAAATATATGTACTGGTGTTGCTGATTTGCTGAATATAGTCGCTCTACCCCCTCAACACATACAGTTTAAGACGCGTGATTTACAAAAATTAATTGCCGTACTCAACCCGAAGAAAGCTCCGGGTATTGATGGAATTAGTAATCAGATGCTGATGAACTTGCCTCGTATTGCAATGAGAATCCTGTTATTCATATTTAATGCTATTTTACGACTGGAGTATTATCCACACAACTGGAAACTTGCCAAGGTTAAAATGATTCCAAAGCCGGGCAAAGATATAACAAAGGCTGAGTCATATAGGCCAATAAGTCTACTATCTACAATGTCAAAGATTTTCGAAAAACTGCTCAAAACAAAATTGTCCCCAATTCTAATTAGTAGTGGGTGCATACCAGACCATCAATTTGGTTTTAGAAGTCAGCATAGCACCATTGAACAAACTCACAGATTGGTTCAATTTATAAGAAGAACTTTTGAGGAAAAAAAGTATTGTTCTGCGCTGTTTATAGACATTTCCCAGGCATTTGATAAAGTGTGGCATGAAGGCCTAATATTAAAATTGAAGACTTACTTTCCAATAAACATTTTAAATCTTTTGGAAAGTTACATTATTTCCCGTAAGTTCACTGTTGCGGAAGGAGACTTTACAAGTAGGCCTGAAACAATTTCATCTGGTGTGCCACAGAGGAGTATACTGGGACCAGTTTTATATTTAATTTATACTTGTGATATGCCTGTGAGCAGTAGTATCCATACTTCCACATTTGCCGACGATACAGCCTGCCTTAGTATGCATGAAAACCCTGATGAGGCATCCCGCAAACTCCAGGAACACATTAGCCAGATGGAGCTTTGGTTAAACTTATGGAGAATCAAGGTAAATGAACAAAAGTGTGTTCAAGTAACATTTACTTTACGAAGAGATACTTGTTCCCCCATTCGGATTAACAATCAAGTTGTTTCTCAACATTCACATGTGAAATATCTTGGTATACACCTTGATCGACGACTTACATGGAAACACCACATTGATTCTAAGTTAACTCAAATGAAACTTAAACTAACTCACGTACATTGGCTGATTGGTCGAAATTCAACACTTAGCCTAGACTGTAAACTTTTAATATACAAGTCGCTTTTAAAGCCAATATGGTGCTACGGAATTCAACTATGGGGCACTGCTTCAGCTTCAAATGTAGAGAAAATTCAACGCAGGCAAAATAAAATTTTACGCATGATAACTCCAGATGGGCTCCATGGTACATCAAAAATTCAAATATACATCGTGATTTGAATATGCCTCTAGTGACTGAAGAAATTGCAAAATACGCAGGCAAATATCTAAAAAAAAAAAAGAACTTTACTGGACACATACGCCTAAAAAAGAGGGATACAAGGGCTCTTATTCACAGCACTCCAGATGGGACTTCCTGAAAATTCTTTTATTTTTTATATTTTTTCCTTTTGATTATCAATACTTATGTATTATATATAACTACTACTAAGCTAAAATAATAATTTTTCAGGAGAGCCAAAAAACGTATTTTAAAGCAAGATTGTTTATTTCGTTTAAATTTTTTTAGGTTATCGAAAATAAAGATAACTAGCATTAACTTTTGTTTTTATATCTGTGTTACATTTATCAATTATTTTCGACAATTTCGTTTACATGATTTTATTAGTTACTTACAAAGTTTTCCACTGACTGACTGATTGTAATTGTATTTTGACGGCGATAAGATGCATAATTTTGGATGGTTTGATGTTTGAACAATGCAAGAGAGATATTTTAATGTTAATCTGTGAAAAAACTGGTTTTTTAAAAGTTGTCTTTTACAACGTTATTCGCGGCTCTGGTAAACATAGTTCTTTTTGAAGCACCAGCAATTTTTCTTTTGTTAAACCTGTTTTCTGGGTGCTTTAATTTCAAATAATTGCTCATAGCAGATGTGCCTGGGGAAAGATTTAAAATTAATAAGTATATGATTCGAAATTTGTAGATTGTATTCATTAAATAGGCTGCAAAAAAACATTACTCTTGCGCACCTGCTTTTTCCCCTTCACCACCACGAGAAATTGATAGTTTGCACAATAAACAAATAGCAAACCTATTATTTTCACTTTTCATTTCAAAATATTGCCAAGTAGGCGATTTTATTATCAGTGAAGACATGTTCTCTGCTCTTTTCGTACAAATTATGAAGTAAAATAATTGAAACAATCAGCTGTTGATTTTCAGCAATGCCAGATTTTAATTTGTTGATTTTCAGTATTGCTAGACTGCAGTGCGTAATAGTCCAAAGATAACTAACATCGCTCTATCCGTTTATTGTCGTTTATTGCCTGCCGAACTAGAAATAATGAGATCTTTAATTTCATATAGATATCCGGTATCCGGTTATCCGGCCAAATCACTATCCGTCACATCTCTACAAAATATGTACCATCATGAATAAAATTTTAGTTCAACATTATTTCATTGATCATTTAACATACATTTTATTTGAAAAGTTTCAGTTAAAAAAAGTTCAAAATACTTTCACTTGAACCCAGGATTTGAACCTGTGATCCTCCAACTAAAAGACTAGTACACTGCCTACCAGCCCGCAGCAGGATGTCGGCTGTTTAAAAACATCAAAATAAACAACAACAATACCAAAACAAGTCACACAACTAAGCACAACAGTGTGCTGCAGCTATCAACAAAACAAATAAACACCAACACACTTAAACAACATATTATTTCTTGTAAATTTAATATGATTTGAATCAAAGTTTTTGTATGGTGATTTTACATTGGTATTTTTTCTGTTTGTAGTAGACATGAATAACAAAATATAATTTTTGTGATATTCATGCATGTCTCAGAAACTAAATAAATTTACAACAAAAATCGCGGATCCATCGAAATAATTTTTCAATCTCCAACTTATGAAACTTTGTGTCATATTAAAAAATAAAATAAACGTGATTTGTCAATTATTTTCCTTTTATTATCCAAAAGCATTAAAAATTTTACTAAAACTTTTGTCAAACCAACGATTTTTTTGTTGAGTATTATGTCAATTCTGAGTAAATATTTTGTTAAGTTTTTTTTAGTTTAATACAGATTTTGACTAAATATTTTGTAAAATCAAAGATTTTTTTGCTGATTTGTAATCTAATTCGTATTTGTTTTGCACAACCTGCGAAACGACTTGCTTGTCTGCTGAAAGTATCCAGTCTCTGCGGCTGGAATCGAACCCACGAGCTGTGAACTGACCTAGCATCGCTACAAGGGTAATCATGACATCTTCTCTAATATAATCTCTACTACCATCTTTTTTCAATAAATTTATTTGTCGAAACAAATCAAGAACTAATGAAATTCTTAGCTGTTTGCTTTTCTCCAAGAAATGATTTTTGATATATTTATTCAATAATGCTTTTTGTAAAATAATTATTAATTTATGGATTATAAAGTTATGTATACACAATTTTAGATTTAAATTGTTTTAATGTGTCAAAAATATAAAGCTATATCAACAATTTTGTTGTAAAGACTAATTTGAAACTGTTTAGTTACTTTTTTCAAAAAATGATTTTTGACTAGCTTTTTTATAATATAAACAAATTTTTAATCAGATAATTTTTGTGTTTGCGAAAAAAAACTAATACTTATTTCGGCTCTCCAATTTTTCTGTGTGAAACGCAAATATATTGCGATTTAAAGCTGTTTCAAAATAATAACGACATTCGCTGTCAGTGTAAGTAAAAAAAGTAAAATAACAAGCTCAAATTTATTTAGTTTTTCTCCAATTATATTTTGTGCATTTCGCTTATTTTCACATTTTGTTTTAATGCCACATGATATAAAATTATATGGTGAGTAAAACATGAATGGACGCTATCGTGGAAAAGAAATTACAGAATCTCGTAATCGTTGCCGTAAGCAAATAAAAATATTGATAAATTTTGCGATTTTCGGTTCCCAAAAAGTTACTGAATGCACGTACAGGAGTTTTTAAGTGCTGGGTGTGAATACCTCCTAATTAGAGTGCGCTCTGTGCCTCGTTTCTGTAAGGAATGTGAGAACTTTTCGAGTCGAAAAAATTGTTATCATCCTGTGAAACACAGGGTGAGTAAGAAAAAAACTGTATTTGTTGATATGTTTTGTAAGTTTATATAAGTTTTTATGTGAGTAACCCTGTGTAAAATAGGACAACCAATATAATTATTTAATTTTTCTCGATGCAAGAACTTCTCACAAGTTACAGAAATGGGGTACTGGTTTCGTAAATATAGATGCAAAATACACTTACCCGTACCTTCGTTAAATCTCAATAATGCACAATTGTCTACTCAAGTGCTTTAGAATACAATCATATAAATCCAAAACAATTTACATTGCACCGGTAAATTATCGGGAAATTTAAAATTATTTAAAATGTCAATTCTTAGGGGTGTGAACATTTTGCAGCCCCTAAGACCATGCCGCCCTAGGCCTGGGCCTCACGGGCATATACGTAGATCCATCACTGCTTGCTACTACTACTTCCAGTAGGTGTTACTCTCCTTACGAAATAAATAGTGATATAGTGACATGTGGTGAAGGAAGACATAGAGGAAAACGTCATTATTTTACAACTTTGTTTGTGAACGCTTTTTAATTTTAGGGCAGTGTTGCAGCGCCTTTGATGTCAATGAAATGCATAAAATGTTCGAAACTGTACTTCGTAGCCACTTTATTGGTTATTTTACTTCGTCCATGAACTTATACACAATAGCAATGAAGGAAAAATCTCTGTGTTACATTATGATTAGTATCCGCTGAAGTTGGTATAGTTCAGTGTCCAGTGACTATGCCTTCATCACTTGAAATTTCCTACAAAATTGACACAAAGGGACCATTATGCACATCAGAAAAATTCGTGACATTGTTACTTGAAGACTTTTTCGGTAACCGGGCTCGAACCAACGACCTTCAATTTTGGACTCAACGTGCTAACTACTTCAGCCAACTCCACCCTCAAAAATGTTATTATATTTATATTTTATATTTTATATTTTTTACTCCGATGGTGAAGGAGTCATCAGTGTCCTTACAACAGTCTTACACGATCGAGGCATTGTGATCATAACGTGACTATACAGAGAAAACAGGTTCAGGTTGTACACTTTCCAAAGCAAGAATCTAGCCTAGAATTTGAACTTATCTGAACTAAATATGAAACTGACTCTGATTTCGAAAAACTATTTTAGAAATTGCCTACGAGGTCGTTTTTTTTTTGTTGCAAGCTAAACTATAACTATTGTTGATAAGTATTGTGATATTTAGTTGTCATCTTCTGCCATTTAAATCCTTCTCTTCACAAGCATGCCCACCACCAGATACAAATTCACATGAGTGGTTCATATTCTACATACTCGTATTGCAGTACTGGAATCATTTTATTTTTTCCTAAAAAAAAAGAAAAAATAACATTTTCGTAGTTACAATTTATTTTGTTTTACTCGGTTTTGTGGAATTTTATTTTTTAACATTCTCTATAGAAAATATAAAAACTACGGACTGATGTCTGCATGTTGTAAAATAAATATTTATACTGCTGATACTTCCTTGTGTGTCTGTCTGAGAGTTTGTGCATGAACGACAGAGCAGTGTAGTTGTCAATTGTTATTGAGTCCTTGGGGATTCTTAAATATTCATTGGGGATTCATGCTAACGTATTGATGTTAAGCAAATTACTGTTACTTTGTTGCTGGGCCCCACATACACGCTTCTTGCGTCCACGTATACTCCTTGTAGCTATTCTCACAGATACGTCTACCCAACAAATGCAACGAGGATAGCAACAACAATCATAATAATGTAATTATTATAGTTGTGGTAGAGCAACCATAAGTGTAAAAATATCTAGAAATCTTTTAGCCAAATGAAATCAACTCACAATGAGAATGGACGTGAGCAAGAGGGGCTGCTCAATACAATGCGTGTGGCATTTTAGTTGTACAATATAATGGTCTTCTTTTACACAATATTTTTTTTTTCATATATCTACATACTTATCTGCACTATCCTGGACTTGGAACTGAATGTTAGTTAATGATTTTAAATTACTTAATTAAAAGTGGATTTTTTAATTAAATGACAATTAAATAAAACAATACAATGTTGCATTGCTCTTTTTACTTCACAGAAACTTCTTTTTTTTGCAGTAGATTCATTTAATAAGCATTAAATAAAGTTAAACAAGGTTCGTAAAGTTCGAAGAAAAAATTTTAATTCCCATCATGCGATAACGATAAATGTGTTGGAAATATTAAATTATATAATTTTTCCCTAGGTTGAATACATAATAAAAATTTTCTGAAAAGGTGAAAACAAAGTTAGTTCATTGTGATAAAATATTTTTATGTACATGTGTGGCCTATAGAATTGTTCTTTAAATGTGCCATTTGAGGTATAGACACGTCTCATATTTTCAAACTATGAGTTATGTTATTCCAAGAGCGTAACCTATGTTCCAGTACAGCGTTACCGTTGTGCGACTAAAGTCGCATTTTGCCCCTTTTTCGAATGCTTTGCCACTTTTTATGCCCCTTAGTTTTAAATCCCCTTTTAGTATCATTTTCATTATTTTGTGCCCCTTTTTGCCCCTTTTTGTTCAGTCAACTTTAATTTTTATTTTTACAATAAATGTACGCAAATTTGTACAGATTGTACCACATTCGACAACAAGATTTTATTTTATATGTGTAAATATGAAAAATTAAAATTTTTTTGGGAAATTTTCTGTGGGAGTATATAGTGTTAAAAAGCCTTGATATGAATCTTTTCATTTGTTTATGATTTTTAAATATGTAATTAAATACAGTCATTCATAGATAATTCTAACTGTATTTGCCGCAGCTAAATTTGATTTGAAAGCCAAATTTGATAAAAGTACATAATTTTAAAAGGTAACAAACTTTATGCTAAGGGAAATAATATTGTATGAAAATACCACACTGAATTGCTATCATCAAGTAATGCTTTTGATTTATGTAAGTTCCCATGAAATAAGTTCATCATTTGAGCCTATTATCTTGGAAAAACCAGTAAAAAAGAAAAATGCAATAAGAAAGTATTCCAATGATTAGGAGAGAGACGGAATAAGTGGGTTCAGATGGATGCAGATACAAAAAACCCATTAGTATTTTCGGCAATCAGTTGCTAATTGGCCGAATGAATCATTGAATGTCATGTTAAAACAGCCACACACGTGGCCAATTCAAAAAAAAAACAAATGATGTAAAAATATCCGAGCTTTTACCACCAAAAATACCGATTTTTGGAGGAAAGTTGATATTGCTGAAAATATGAATGAATGAAGCTTGTTTTAAGGATGTTAAGATGAACCCGTTTAGGCAAATGGACACATTGGCAAAAATTCCCCAGTTGCAAAGTCTGCGAGTTACACCTTATTTCTTTATCTATATAAAGTAAAATTAAAAAAAAACATATAAAGCATAAACATAAACTAGTACTCGTATTACGAAAAAATTATCAAATAGACTAAAAGTAGGCACTTGTCAGTCCATGCTGTCTGCTTAAAATTTATTTCAAAACGATTTGGAAGAATGGATTCCAAGTAAAAAACTTATT
Source organism: Tachina lurida (assembly GCA_944452675.1). Taxonomy (NCBI): domain Eukaryota; kingdom Metazoa; phylum Arthropoda; class Insecta; order Diptera; family Tachinidae; genus Tachina; species Tachina lurida. The sequence goes on from OX101756.1 coordinate 46,482,019, forward strand.
AATAAATACAAATGTACAATATCAAAAGAAAGGATATTTAAGGTATTTAATAACTATGCATAATGCCTAAAAAGAATAATATTATCCTATTAAATGATCAAACAGAATTGCGGCATAAACACATTTTCCATACAAATTGACACAAAAAATTAGCACCAGAAAGCAGTCGATAGATAGAATTTATTTTATTTTGACAAGGTTTTTTTTTATGCTCTCATATATAAATACTTATTCTCTCAAGAATGCTACCATACTTTCAATAAATTTCATACATTTTGTGAACAAAACTACAAAGAAAAATAAGCACAAAAGAAAATAAAACTAAAATTATAGAGCATTTGAAGTTACTGCTGTAGATTTTATTATGGGCTTTGTAAATTTGACAACGATTTTTCCTGAAGTTGCGGACATATTCTGTTTGATCATTAAGAATCGAATTTTCAAATTTTTATCAAAACTCTATATAGCTAAATAAATTTTTTGAATTATGCTGGGTTTTAAGTAAATAAGTGATATGAACCATGTCCCAAAAATGAAAAAAAATTAATTTATGTATTCCTTAATTTTTTCTATATCTTAAGAACTGGGGCCAATTACTGCATTCGATTCGAACGAAATTTCCATTTATTTTCTGTTGGAATTTCGATTGATATCAAATGCAGCAATTTGACTACTGTTTTATTATTAACATAGATTTTATGATTTTTTTCATATAATAGCTTTCTATAATACGTTTATACTTGTCTTATTTGCGAATGGAAGTACAGTCGAACTTCCATAACTCGAATCACCATTATCCCAAAAAAAAAAACTTCGAATTACGGAAACTTCGAGTTACAGTATTGTATGTGATTTGTTCTTTCAACGCTACTGCCAACCAAACTAGTTCGAGTTAGAGAAAATTCGAGTTAGAGAAATTCGAGTTATGGAAGCTCGACTATATATATATATATGAATATTGTGAGTCAAATAAGCAATTATAAAACTAAAAATTTCTTTTCTGTATACATACATCTCATCCCCAGCAATAAGTAATTGTTCTCGTGAATTAGTAAGTTAGTATGAGTTCTCATAAAATGAATGTTTTTGCACTTCTTATACATGAGAAATTTGTTTATATTGTTTGTTTTAAATAAGATAGTAAATATTGTTTCTTTAATTTTTCTTGATTTTGAAGTTGCCCCTTTTTTTCTTTGAAATCCCCTTTTTGTGCCACTTGTTTTTTGAAAATCCCCTTTTTGTGCCCCTTTTCGAAATTTTTCAACGGTAACGCTGTTCCAGTAGAAGTATATAAAAATAGATTTTAGTGACTAACTAGAACACAAAATAAATTATTGAGCTCCTATAGTTATTGGGCGGTTTCACCAAATTCTAAAATTGAAGACTTACCTACCAATTAACATTCCAAATCTTTTAAAAAGTTACATTCTTGCCCGGAAGTTCACTGTTGAGGTGGGAGACTTCATGAGTACTCCCGAAACTATATAATCCGGTGTGCCACAAGGGAGTACACTGGGGCCAATTTTAGATTTGATTTATACTTGTGATATGCCTTTGAGAAGTAATATCCACACACCTCACGAGGTTTCCCGATATCTTCAGAAACATATTACCCAGCTAGAACTATGGTTAAACTTATGGAGAATAAAAAAGTGTGCTCAGGTAACATTTACCCTATGAAAAGATACTTGTTCCCCCATTATAATCAATAATAAAATTGTTACGCAATATTTACATGTGAAATACCTTGGTATACACCTTGATCGAAGGCTTACATGGAAACACCACATTGACTCTAAGCTAATCCAAATGAAATTTAAACAAACTCAGATAACTAAGCTCGAGTCACATCCTAATCCGCTTGCTCGTAATATCTTGAATTTTACTGGACACACCGCTTAAAAAAAAGGGATACAAGGGCTCTAATACTAAACACTCCAGAAGAAACTGCTAGAAAATACTTTTGTTTTTGCTTATCACGACTTATGTATTATAAATAACTTTCACTAATTTTATGTCCGACACTGGTATGGCCTAATTATTTATATTTAGATTTAAGATTTGAATACTTATTGTTCGTTCATATTTGAAGATACAATAAATAAATATATGTATAAAAAAAAGTTCTTCTGCTATGCATTATATAAATTTGTAATCGTTAGGGTGTCATATTATTTCGAGGCAACCTGCTTACTGGGGGCAACTTTTAATTTTAAGTTTTTATGGGCTTAATCCCGCCCACTTTTTCAAACTCAGTATATTTTTATACCCTTTACCATACCAAAAATGGAAAAGGGTATATATAGGTTTGTCATTCCGTGTGTAATTTCCATAATATACATATGCGACCCATAAAATGTATATATTCTGGGTCCTTATGAATAGGGAAGACGAATAAGCGATGTCCGTCTGTCCGTCCGTCTGGTGTACGTGAAATCGGTTTTCCGAAGCTCCCATAAAAGCTAGTGACTTCGTTCTTAAACTAATGTATCAGAAATGGTCCAACTTAGATTGGTATTGAAAATCAGCGAAATCAACAGAAGGGTTTCAGAGCTGGAAAACTAAAACTTGATTTTGCCATATAAAAGTAACTAGATAACACAATTTTTTTAATTTTTTTGTTAAATAAACTTATTTTTTATTTCGGTACGAATAAAATTTGTATTAAAAATATGAAAAAGATAAAAAAATCAAACAGACGTTTCCAGGGTTGGGAACCTTAACTTTTTTGTTATATAAAAATAGCCTACCAAAACTAATTTTTCCTTTTTATTTATAAATTTAAAATATCTTAAATTCTTAAAAGAAAAAGATTGGTGTAGGAAGTCAGAAAAATTTTCCAGGGTTGGGAGACGTACACTTTTTGTGATATATAAAATTAACTAGGTTTAATAAGTTTTTTTATATTTTCATTTATAAATATAATCTATGTTTTGGAAAGAAAAATTGGGTATAGAAAATTTTAAAAATAATAACCACAGCTTCACAGCTGGAAAATTTAAGCTTTTTAGGGTTCCGTACAACAAAGGTGAAAAGGAACCCTATTATTTTCGCTATGATGTCCGACTGTCTATCACAGGGTATTTTCTCGAGAACCGTAAGAGCTAGGGACCTGAAATTTGGATACAGTGTGTAGACCTTTGGCCGCTACAACGACAAATACAAGAGAGTTAAAAATTAAAGGATGTTCCAAAACGAGCAACGAAAATTTTTAAAATTCTATGTAATATACATACAATTGTATGTATGTATGTCTATACTCTTGAAATTTGTAAGGTTAGTGCATTTTTATACAGACTACAACAATTAACGCTAAAATTAAAAAAAAATCATTGAAGGGTGTTCCATCAGTTTATGTAATTTTGACTAAGTAATTTTGAGAACTTGCTGTATATTGGAAACCGTAAAAGCAAAACTCTTGAAATTTTCAAAAACGATAAAACTAAAAAATCAAAAAATTATAAAATCGCCAAACCCTAAAAAAAATCGCCAAAAACAAACAAAAAATCGCCAACACAAAAAAGCACCAACTTAAAAAAATTTCTAGGACTAAAATAAATTCCGAAAAACCGGAAAAATCGCGAAAATGAAAAAAAACATGGAACAGAAAAAAATCGCCAAAATGAAAAAAATCGCAAAAAAAAACCCCCAAAAACAGAAAAAAATCGTCAAAATGAAAAAAAGTCGCCAAAAATCGACAACACTAAAGAAAATCGTTTAAACTGAAAAAAAAACTTCAAAAAAGCAAAAATGCCACATTAACAAAATTCTCAAAACCGAATGCGCGGAACCCTTCGTGCGCGACGCGAGTCAAAGTCGCACTTTACTGCATAAAACTAGTATTTTCCTTATTTCTTTTTTTCTTTCTTCACTTAACATATTTTATATATTTTTTAGAGAACAAGATTGATATAAGGAACCAAAAAAATCTAAAATTATGATTTCAGGGTTGAGAAAAGTACACTTTTTTGATATATAAAACTAATTAAATAAAGCTAGTTATTTCCTTGATAATTAAATTCTATTCTATATTTTAGAAAGAAATAAATTTGTACTCGTATTAAAACCAGAAAAATTTAAATTATGGTTCCAGGGTTGGAGATAAAAAAAATTGGGTAAAAAATAACCAAAAATAATTTTTTTTAGTTAAAAATATTTTATGTTTTTGTAAGATCTTTACTTACGCAAATTCTTTAGTCGAAAAAAACCGAGAGGTTACTTACTAAAAATTGCACTATAACAAAAAATTATAAATGTTATCACAAAAACAAATATGTATGTATGTACTTATGTATGCAGCTGTTTACTACATATACATACGTTGGTAAAGGGTATATAAGGTTCGGCACAGCCGAATATAGCACCCTTACTTGTTTTTGGAAAGTTTTTATTATTCGTGTCAAGTTTCTTTGGGAACTGATAATAATAACTATTTAATGTGCTGACCCAAAGTTCATGAAATCAAAATCTTAAATTTTATCGCCCACTTGTTTTTAACGAAAATTTATAGCCTTGCCTTTTCGCATATATATGCCAGATTTCAATAAAATCGCTTTTCCTAAACGCTATAAATTTGTTTTTTTTAATTATGAGCTTCATAGGCGTGGCCCCGCCGCCCTGGCTAAAATTTCCAGGTTTCACATTTTTCTAGTTAATTACTCACCGAGGACACGAGTGTACCGAATTTTAGCTATCTACCTATAACGGAAGTGCTTCAACAATTTGATGAGTGTGTCAGTGAGTATGTCTAAGAATATGAGGTTTTTGCATCTCCATATCTTTGGTCTGCACTTGTTTGCTATGTCTTTCGAATGTTTTCCATCACATGACAGAAATCATAAATTTAAAATAATAGCTAGCGCCTCTAGCTTCATTTTCAGATATAGCATGAATCAATATGTGGTATACACACATTTTGGAAATATCTACTTAAGGTAGTCTTAACAAACGTATGTGCCTACTTTAGAATTTTGTTATAATATTTTTTTTAGAATACAACTTTACTTAACATTGCTTGGCAAACCTTTGTAAAGTTTTTTTTTGCATACGACCCTTAATTTTTAGAAAATTAAATAATTTCAAAATCAAGTACGATACAGTTTGATTTAGCCCGAGGCTTTTTTCTGATTGTACTTACATTTATTAATGCATTGAAATGATGATTTAATCCTCTAGTAGCGAGATTTATCCACACTTTCTTAAACTGTTGATATAAAAGTTTTAACTGAAGTACTAAATATGCATGATTGCAGGTATTTCTACCTTTGCATAATTAAGTTGCACCGTAGCCTCGTTTTGTTTTGATCCTGTTTGCGTTGATTTTTTTGGACAAATATACTAAATATTTTAATATTTGACACAATTAATAGAACCAGTACCTTGAAATAGAAATTTATTATATTTTCGCATATTCGATTTGCTTGATGATGATGATGCTAATGTAGGCTCCAGTGAACTTAACTTCCATTTTTGCTTAAAGGAAATAAATACTTTTCAAATGGTCACTACCTCAGAAAATTGCCCCTATGTACAAATATTTGATGATACACTTGTATTCAAATTATTATTTTTTAAACATATTTTCTCTCACTGTTTTGAGTTCAAATGTGTGCAGAAAATATAATTTTGTATACAGAAGTATTAGACTCACAAATGTAAATGCAGCGTGTTATACGCATTTCTTTACTTACATACATCCTGTGATATCCTGCGATATGTCACAGCTCTAAACTTTTATACAACTAGTAATTTTTAGTTGTAATATAAAAGTTCAAGTTACTGTTAAACTTTTCTTTCACTCACTCACTTATTATTTCGTTTTGTTTAGTTTTTTTTATTTACTTTTTCCGTCTTTTGCTTAGATATGAAATACAAGACAACAACTAACGACAAAACTGTAAACTGCAGGAAAACTTTATAACTGCTTACAATTCTAAATAAATGTTAGAACTCAAGAGTTACAGTGCATTTCATAACTAAGGCGCAATGTATATTCAATGATGTCTACGTAATTGCAAAGATAATTGACTTTTATTTATGTGATTCTTGTAAAATTTTTCGTTATTCTTCTCTACACTATAATTTTTGCATATTTTTGTTGTCTTTTTTTTGACAAGTATAAAGTATTTTATACAAAAAATTTACTGATTTTCCATTGTTCTAGAGTTGCATGTAATTGATATAAATAAATTTTGATATGATAGCTCATGTAAATGCGTAAATTTCCTTCAGAAATTTTATGTTTCTGACTGAATTTCACTGAAGTTTACAAATAAATTCGCTTGTATTTCTTATTTATAATGCGGAAAATTATTGCAAAATAGTACCAATATGAAATCTCTCAAATATGTGAACGATCAGATAATAAATGCCGAAAATGTGTACTTACATTTATTTTTTTAAGTCATCACTAGCGAACGAATAATGCTTGAGTGAATGAATGAATTAAGGCAAACGGGAAGCACAGGACACTGCGACTAAAGTAGATCTATTGCATTCCCTGCCAGGTGCTAGATCACCTCATCTAGACCTACTCTCCTGATGAAACTCAGAATTGCCAGTGGGTCTAGAGTTGGCAGTTCCCAATCCTCCAATAGGTGCTTGCCCAATTAGCTATACCTTCTGTGGCATAACGCTTCAGAGTCCTTCAGAATATGCTCTAGAGTTTCATCTTCGTAATCACAGAATCTGCACAGGCTGTTACTCTCAATGCCAAGTCTGTTGAGGTGTTTTCTCAGTTTCTAATGAGCTGCGAGGAAGCCTGTAAGCATTATTAGATTGTTTTTACTCAGGAACATGAAAGATATGAAACGGTGTTGGCTATACGTTCCAATCATTAGCTTTGCATTCCTCAATCCTGGGAGATTGAGCCAGAGGTGTTCCTAATTACTCTTGATCCCCGTCGATATATCTTCCCGGATTTTCTCCAATCCGAGTCCATAAAATGGTTCTAGTCCGACTATGGGTGTACTAGACCCCCTTCTGGCCATTTTGTCTGCATTTTCATTTCCTACCACCCCGGTGTATCCAGGAAGCCAGCAGAGTGTGACCTTATTCATGCTGCTTAGCTGATTTAGCGAATAGTACTTTCAGGCTTTACAAACCTGTAGCGAGGTTCATTAACTTTCGGGAAATACACTTCGGTTCAATCTTCTCTGAGGTAAATGTATCTGGCACACGACTAGTCACGTAACCGGTACCCAAGTGATAAGGTTCAGTCCGAGCTCTAACACTTTATACGCACCTTGTGACTTGTCACTGAACTATATTATAGTGACCCAATTATGTAGAACAAATTATATTATATATAATTTATATATAATAATATAAATTATAAATAAATGTAATTCCGACATTTAACTGTAATAATTGCAAACTTTTATATTTTTGTTAGTTATATAGTTAGTTAGTGTTGTATAAGTAAACACTTCCACCATCCTCAATCCACTGAGTAAACTCCTATAAGTACAAACAGCACTATACGAATGTGTTTCCAAGGATTCATGCACACATGAGCAACTAAAACTTTTTCTTTTCAATTCCCATTATTGTGTGAATACATATTTTATAAAACAAGGTATAAAAATTGTTAAGAAATGCGTAAAAATTCTTGACACGATCTAGTGCAACATCAAAATTAGGAATGCAACAGCAGCAGCATTCTATGTTAATGTGCTCGTATCTGTATAATACATTTATGACAACAGCACCATGACATTAAACTTGCACGTTTTGCTACATGAGATATAATTTTAAATTAAATTACGAGTGCAATTGTAATGCATGTATTCAAATGAATATATACGAGATTAAATTATTCCTTTGAATTTACTATTGCCAAGGCAGATTAGGGTGAAAGCGAAGCGAAGTGTATAACTAATTAATTGATAAATAGAATAAGTTTGAATTTTATAGTTAACGAATATACATAACTATGTATACAACTCGATATATTAAGAGTCTTCCCCTTATATAAGCTTTCATCACTATGACATCAATACATGCATAAAAGGTAAGCCTTTGGCTATCTAAAACATGCAGGTATAGAATTAAAACTAGTTAGTAGTGTTGTTAATTATTCATCTTTTATATTTGTTCGAATGATATTTAATGATTTTTTCCTTGTTCGAACAGACGAATAATTTTGAACTTTTGCTCGAATATTCGAACAAACAAAGAATAATAAAAATTTTTCGATTAATTTTCAAAATGTTTGCAGAAAACGACACGCATATGTATTAGTTTAATTTTTTTTTATTAACAAACGAAAAAATAAGTCGTAACACAGAAAAAGCAATAATTTTTACAACAAACTTAGAAACATTAATAAGTATAAAAAAATATTAACGAAAATTATAAATTTTAGAAACCTCCGCCGCAGCAGACGTTGTAGCATAACCTAAGTATTTTATGTTCCACTAACATTATTGAAATAACAGAATCCCAAAAAAGAAAAGAGTAAAATTATATATAGAAAATGTATGATAATTTTCAATCAACTAGACCGGTTTCCTTCAAGAGTATACTCGAAGATATACGATCACGTCACCTTTAAAATCAAATTAAATTCGGTCAAGCCGTTTCAAAGCTTCTTCATCAAAGATACAGATTCAACAGAATATGTATAAAAACAAGTAAGAGTGCTATATTCGGCTGTGCCGAATCTTATTTACCCTTTACCAACGTACGTGCATATAAATATATAGTTGACAGACACATACATACACACATATTTATTTCGTGAAAAAAGTTATAATTTTTTTCTCTAAAGCAATTAATAGTGAGTGACCTTTCAGTATTTTTCGATTAAAGGATTTGATCCAATTATTTTATTTTCGATATTAGCAATAGTTGAATATTTTATTCTACACTCTGTGGTTAAGATATATTTTACATTTACTCTTATTTCAGTCAACATCGACGTCACGTCAATACAATATTAAAAAATTGAGGCTTGCTTAGTCGCTCTCGAGATGTTCAAAAACCGTGCTGCTATTTAATAACTCTAAAATAGTCTTAGTATTGCACCTCCATACCAAGTAAACTAACTTGTTTTATATTTTCCCGTATTTAATAATCATTGATGTTGCAAAACTGCTTAGTGTCTTGATTTAAATTTCCCATTGCAAATGGTATACATCGTGGTATTATGTAAACGTTTTATTCCTACAGGATTTGTTTGAAATTTGTTCAGCAGAAAGGAAAGGTATCAGGAAAATGAAACGGAACATGTCCTTTATGTCTTTAGCGATAAATTTTAGTTTTATCTCCATTTACTAAAAATTAATAGTTATTATGCTGAGAGCACAATAAGCACAAACCTTCAATTAGATTAGATATCCATAAAAAAATTAAACATGTATAAAAAATATTCAGTAATGATTTTCCTAAAACATGAAATCTGTTTAACTGAAAAAAAATAGTTTTGGTTATTTTTTTACCGAAACTTTTTTTAAGCTCCAACCCTGGAACCATTTTTCTGAGTTTCTTTATAAATAATAGAATATATGTAATTACCAAAGTAATAATTAGTTTTATATACCAGAAAAAATTTAAGTTTTCTAGCTCTGGAGCTATGTCTTTTATTTTTCTAATTTCTACGCCAAACTATAGTCATAAAGTATATAAAACTTGTAAACAAAAAGAAAAAACTAACTTGACCTAGTTACTTTTGTAAAAAAACAATAAATTCAGCAACCCTGGAATCAACCTTTTAGGTTTTTCTGATTTAAAAAATTAATAAAGTGTGTTAAGTGAACAAAGAAATAAAAAAAAATAATTTTATACTTTAATATTAAAAAAAATCAAATTTTCCATCTTTGGAGCTGTTATTTTCATTTTTCAAATTTTATACGCCAAACTTTTCTTTCAGAAGCATAAAATATATTCAATTTATAAAGGAAAAGAAAAACATTTTTAGAACTATTTAATTTTACATAACAAAAAAAGTGTAAGTTTTCCAACCCTGGAATCATTATTTAGGATTTTTTTAATTCCTTATACCAATCTAGTTCTTTAAAAAATACATAAAATATGTTAAGTGAACAAAGCAAAAACGAAATAAGAAAAAACCCAGTTTTACTTAATTCCTTTAATATTAAAAAATTTAGTAAAGTGCAACTTTGACGCGCGCACGAAGGTTTTGAAGTTTTTTTTCAGTTAAAACGATTTTTTCAGTTTTGTCGGTTTTTTCTCGCTTTGATGATATTTGTCTGTTTATGGATGTTTTTTTCATTTAGGCGATTTTTTCTGTTTTTGGGGCTTTTTTTCATTTTGGTGATTTTTTTTTCATTTTGGCGATTTTTTTCTGTTTTTGGGTTTTTTTCATTTTGGCGATTTTTTCATGGATATTGTGAAAGAATTTTATTAGAATTGCTTCGTTGGTATTCTGGTTTCGTAAGAATATTTTATTGGATTTATGACAACAACATTTTATAATTATTAAGAAACCCCTTTATATTTAAGTAATTTCATTTATGAAATTATTTTAATGTTTCGATGAAGTATAGCACTACGTTAATTACACTGTTAAAAAAATTATGAAGTTTTCAATAAAATAATTTTTACGAAACTGGTTTCATTAATCCAACGTAGCGTGACTTTGGTTGTATTTTAATGAATTTTTCATTACATTAATGTCGAAATTCATAGAATTTAGGTCGATAATTCTTTCAGTGTAGGCGGTGTTTTATAGCAGATTTATGGATCCAAAACTGAACCTTTGGCATTTTTCTCAAAAAAACTTACGCCTCCAGAAACTAAATACAGTCCTACTTGCTATTTATTTAAATTTTAAACATTTTAAGTATCTTTTGGAAGGTCGTGTTTTCGTGGTTTATACAGATTATAGACCAGTATTATTTGCAATGAATTCTAAAACAGAAAGAAGTCCAAGAAAGACGCGGCATTTGATATATATTTCTAAGTTTACTACTGATATTCAGTATATAAAAGGTGAGTCAAATGATGTTGCTAATAGTCTTTCAAGGACTTTTGATATTGATGTAGTATCAGGTAGTGATTTGAATTTAAAAATTGTATACGAAGAACAACAGAAAGATTTGGAAATAAGGAAATTGACAATAGGAAATATGTATGTTTTCCAATTTGAGTTTAATTAAAGTACCATTAATTCATTCTGAATTTTGGTGTGAACTAACACATGATAATACTAGACCATATGTTCCCTGTAGCCTTTAAAAAGTGGTATTTAATAAATTACATGGTATTTCTCATCCTGGTACTCGGTAAACACGACGTTTACGTTTGACGACGACGTTGACCCAATATGAATAAAGAGATAAGTGAATGGTCGAAAGAATGTTTAAAGTGTCAACAGTATAAAAAAAATAAACATACCAAATTTCCTGTTATTGTAAAACCAATTCCGAAAGGGCGTTTTGAACACATACACATAGATATTGTTGGGACACTTCCTTCTTCCCATGGATACATGTATCTGTTAACGATAATAGATCGTTTTATACGTTGGCCAAATGTTTATCCACTTAGGAATATTAACACAAAAACAGTAGTAGATAAATTATTGAGGAACTATATTTCCAGATTTGGTGTACCACTAAAAATAACGAGTGATCAGGGTAGCCAATTTATATCACATATGTTTTCAGAACTTATAAAATTTTTAGGATTTCATCATATTACTACTTCAGCATACCATCCACAAGCTAGTGGTATTAAAGAGAGATTTCATAGACAAGTTAAGGCTACATTAATGGCTAAAGGCAATTCTTCAAGATGGTGTGATGAACTCCCGATATTCGTTTACCCGGAGAAATTGTTATTGAACAAAGTCATTTTGATGCATCTGATGTTTTATTTAGGTTGAAATGTAAGATCAAAAATGTTTCATCATACGAGCTCTGAATCAGGTTTTTACGTTCCAAAAGATTTACAAAATTGAAAATTGGTATTTTTGCGTGTGACAAATAAAAGGTCATTACAACAACCCTATGAAGGCCCGTAAAAAGTTATCGAGAGAGATAAAAAATTTTTTATACCCTTTACCAACAAAAATGGTAAAAGGATATACATATATAGATTTGTCATTCCATTTGTAATTTCTATAATATCAATAAGCGACCCATAAAATATATATATTCTGGATCCTTATGCATAGGGAAGACGAATAAGCGTTGTCCGTCTGTCTGTACGTGAAATCGGTTTTCCGAAGCTCCCAGAAAAGCTAGAGACTTCGTTCTTGGACTGGTGTGTCAGAAATTTTCCAAAATAGATCGGTATTGAAATTCAGCAAAATCGAGCAGACGATTGCAGAGCTGGAAAACTTAAACTTTATTTTGCCATATAAAAGTAACTACCGAAAACAAATTTTTATTTTTTTTTAATAAATGAACTTATTTTACACTTCAGTACGACTAAAATTGGAATTTTAAATTAAAAAAATATAAAAAAATTAAAAGACGTTTCCAGGGTTGGAAAACTTTAACTTTTCGTGTTATGTAAAATTAACTATGTCTAAAACTATGCAGGGTATTTTCTCGAGAACCGTAAGAGCTAGAGACCTGAAATTTGGACACAGTATGTAGACCTTTGGCCACTACAACAATAATTACATGAAAATTGGAAATTAAAGGGTGTTCCCTTATGTATTATATGTATGTATATACACTTGAAATTTGTAAAGTTAGTGTATTTTTATACAGACTACAGAAATTAACACTAAAGTTTAAAAAAAATTTAACTTAAAGGGTGTACCATCAGTTAATGCAATTTTGACAACTTGCTGTATCTTGGAAACCGTAAGGGCAAAACTCTTGAAATTTTCAAAATCGGTAAAACTAAAAAATCAAAAAAATTATAAAATCGCCAAACCGAAAAAAACCCAAAATAAACAGAAAACAAGTAAGAGTGCTATATTCGGCTGTGCCGAATTTTATATACCCTTTACCAACGTACGTACATATATATAGCATACAGACACATACATACATATTTGTTTTGTAAAACAATTTATAAATTTCTTCATTTTGGAGATTTTTCCCATTTTGACGATTTTTTTTTCATTTTGGCGATTTTTTTTGTTTTTGGGTTTATTTTTATTTATAAGATTTTTTTTCCCTTTTGGCGATTTTTTTGGGGTTTTCTTCGTTTTGGGGTTTTTTCATTTTGGCGAATTTTTCCATTTTGGCGATTTTTTTTTCATTTTGGCGATTTTCTTTCATTTTGGCGATTTTTATGTAGGCGATTTTTTTTTCTTTTTTTTTTGTTTTTTTTTCATTTTGGCGATTTTTTTTCTTCATTTTGGCGATTTTTGTCTGTTTTTAGGTTTTTTTTCGTTTTGGCGATTTTTTTCATTTTGGCGATTTTTTTTCGTTTTGGCAAATTTTTTTTATGTTTTTGGCGAATTTTTCCTGTTTTGGGGTTTTTTTCATTTTGGCGATTTTTTTCTGTTTTTTTTCGTTTTGGCGATTTTTTCATTTTCGCGATTTTGTTTTCATTTTGGCGATATTTTTCTGTTTTTGGGCTTTTCTTTATTTTGGAGATTTTTCCCATTTAAAAATTTTTTTTTGTTTTGGCGATTTTTTTCATTTTGGCGATTTTTTTTCATTTTGGCGATTTTTGTCTGTTTTTAGGTTTTTTTTTTCGTCTGGCGATTTTTTTCATTTTGGCGATTTTTTTTCATTTTGGCGATTTTTTTCATTTTGGCGTTTTTTTTTTCGTTTTGGCGATTTTTTCTGTTTTTTCTGTTTTTTTAGGTTTTTTTTGTTTTCGCGATTTTTTTCATTTTGGCGATTTTTTTTCATTTTGGCGATTTTTTCTGTTTTTTAGGTTTGTTTTTCGTTTTGGCGATTTTTGTTTTGTTTTTGGGTTTATTTTTATTTAGGCGATTTTTTTCTTTTTTTTTTGTTTTTTTTTCATTTTGGCGATTTTTTTTCATTTTGGCGATTTTTGCCTGTTTAGGTTTTTTTCGTTTTGGCGATTTTTTTCATTTGGCGATTTTTCCTGTTTTTTTTTGGGTTTTTTTCGTTATGGCGATTTTTTTATTTTGGCGATTTTTTCATTTTAGCGATTTTCTTTCATTTTGGCGATTTTTCTTTCATTTTAGCAATTCTTCCGTTTTATGCGATTTATTTTAGCTTTAGAAATTTTTTTTTAATATGGTGCTTTTTTTCGATTTGGCGATTTTTTTTTTGGCGATTTTTTTCGGTTTGGTGATTTTATAATTTTTTGTTTTTTTAGTTTTACCGTTTTTGAAAATTTCAAGAGTTTTGCTCTTACGGTTTCCAAGATACAGCAAGTTGTCAAAATTGCATTAACTGATGGAACACCCTTTAATTTAAATTTTTGGAAATTTTAGTGTTAATTTTTGTAGTCTATATAAAAATTCACTAAACTTGCATTATTGTATGTATATTACATGGGATTTTAACATTTTTCGTTGCTCGTTTTGGAACACCCTTTAATTTCCAATTCTCATGTATTTGTTGTAGCGGCTAAAGGTCTACACACTGTGTCCAAATTTATGTAACTCTTACGGTTCTCGACAAATTCCTAATATAGTTTTAGACATAGTTAATTTTACATAACACAAAAAGTTAAAGTTTTCCAACCCTGGAAACGTCTTTTTAATTTTTTTCATATTTTTTTAATTTAAAATTCCAATTTTAGTCGTACTGAAGTGTAAAATAAGTTCATTTATTAAAAAAAATAAAAATTTGTTTTCGGTAGTTACTTTTATATGGCAAAATAAAGTTTAAATTTTCCAGCTCTGCAATGGTCTGCTCGATTTTGCTGAATTTCAATACCAATCTATTTTGGAAAATTTCTGACACACCAGTCCAAGAACGAAGTCTCTAGCTTTTCTGGGAGCTTCGGAAAACCGATTTCACGTACAGACAGACGGACAGACGGACAGACGGACATCGCTTATTCGTCTTCCCTATGCATAACGAAAAATGTTAAAATCCCATGTAATATACATAAAATTATATGTATATACACTTGAAATTTGTAAGGTTAGCGTATTTTTATACAGACTAATATTAAAAAATTATAAAATCGCCAAACCGGAAAAAATCGCCAAAAACAAACATTAATCGCCAAAACGAAAAAAATCACCAGATTAAAAAAAATTTCTATGACTAAAATAAATCGCAAAAAAAAACGGAAAAATTGCTAAAATGAAAAAAATCGCCAAATTGAAAGAAAATCTCCAAAATTAAAAAAAACGTCAAAAAATCGCCAAAACGAAAAAAAACCTAAAAAACAGAAAAAAAATCGCTAAAATGGAAAAAAATCGTCAAAATGAAAAAAATCGCCATAACAAAAAAACCCAAAAAAAAACGCCAAAATGAAAAAAAACAAAAAAAAGAAAAAAAATCGCTTAAATAAAAAAAACCAAAAACAGAAAAAAATCGCCAAAATGAATAAAAAATCGTCAAAATGAGAAAAATCACCAAAATGAAGAAAATGATACATTTTTTCACAAAACAAATATGTATGTATGTGTCTGTATTCTATATATATGTACGTACGTTGGTAAAGGGTATATAAGATTCGGCACTGCCGAATATAGCATTCTTACTTGTTTCTGTAATTATCAGCCCAATTATGAATATTTCCTCGAAATTTATTTCTCACGGAAAATAATTTTCTCGAGAAAACATTCCTCCAATCATAAATTAATTGGGTACAAAAAAGAGTAATACGTGGCATCACCGCATTACGAAGCTCGTTGTTTTGCTTGTTTATTGACATTTGTTTCTCAGGGAAGGAAAATGACTTCTTGGATTTTGTACCAACTATGAAAACAAAATGTACTTTTTGGACAATGACGGTACTATTTTTTTAATATTTATTAATAAGAACGGAAACGTAAAAAATGTGTAAAAACTCAGAAGTAAACAATAAAAAGCAGAAAAGTTTAAAAAATAAAAAATAACAAACAGAAAAACATTAAATATTACATTGAGAAGGGTACATTCGTAGATTAGACTTGTTAGAGATCGGTTGTTTTTCAAAGTTTGCTTATTAACAGTCCTGTTATTTTCATGCACTATAAAATCTAAGTTATGCACATAAAAAATGCGCGATAAAACCTAAAACACACTATTGAAGTAAAGGAGCGATATGTAGTTAACAAAAATAAATATAACCACAGCCAAGGCGTGTTCATGTACGAGGTGCTGTCAAGTTAACGGGTACAGTTAAAGTACTAGACTTTTTTTTTGTTGCAGAATTGACAACAGCATTGCAACAAAAACATAGAAGCTGACCGTCTAAAATAAAACACAGACAAACAAATTAAAGACAACATAGGCAAAATTAATGTTACCATATAGTGAAACATTGGCATTTTTAAATTGTACCAAGTAACTCGCGGTAGTACCACGGTACCAACGAGGTAAAAAATGTACCATAAAAAGTACAATTGTACCATGATTTCCATCCGTGTTGTTTCTCCTTTTTTTTTGAGTGAGAGAGCAAACAAAATTACTAAAATTTACCAACTTGAAAGATATGTAAAAGTTTATAACTGATTTATTTGGACATTACTTGTGTTTTTTTATATACAAGAACTATAAAATAGAAGTTTGTGTATATAAATTGTGTTTTAATTGTGTATCAACTATGTTTTTATGTAAACTCCCTTCTGTTTTGCAAGGGAAAGATTTTTAGCGAAAAAAAACAAGTCCAACGGCGTTCATAATACCTACTTTTTCCCGGGGAGTTTTATTATTCCCGCATTTGGTAAAAAAGGGGGAAAACAAATTCATAATAGGAGAAAAGGGAAAAGTGAAAAAACTCGCACGGAATTGTTGTTCATGATTGGGCTGTATATAAAATAAATTATTTGATTAAAAAATTTGAATATTATACGAAGTATCCATAGTTATTGAATCCAGAAATTTTTACGATAATAAAAATTGACGACTGTATTGCCAACCATAAAAGAACAGATGCAAATATGCCGTACTTTTAAATAAAAACTGAATTTAGTTCGTATTCTACTTAACTACAAAAATATTTTTTTCCTGAGACAATTGCTAAAAATATAAATCACTCTCTTCAAAACCAAAAGCACTCATGCAATTTCTATGGAAAAGTTAGTTAAACAGTAATGACTTTATAATATAAACGGAAGCAACATTATTTTCATGAGGTCTATATCTAATATACTCGTACAAAAAATTGCAATGAAAGGAACTTAAATTGCGCAAAGCAAAAAGGGAATGAAAAGAATTATGCAAAACAAAAGAGTTAAGCAAATTGGCACAGCCTTTTGTATCATAACAAAGTACAGACAGAAAAAGTATCATCATCATCATCATCTTTCCATAATTTTTCCTTACATTCTGTGTTCCCCTCCTCCTTCATCGCTCTTTCGCTACCGCTCTTATTTTAATTTTATGTTGAAACACGTTAAAAATTTATTGCAACCCGAGACGTTGATGGCAGGACATTATTTACAACGGTGAGGACGTAAAATAGAAATTTAAGGATAAAGTACCTTCATTATTTGCAGTAAATTTAAAGCCAGCCAGTTAATGTCCTTTCTACGTTGGTTGCTTATTCGTTTTACAAATTTTCATTTTGCTTTAGCGAAAAACCACTTATAAGAGCCATAATGAGCTCTGAAGCACGATTATCCTCTTTACTTGGCCATTGACTAAGTTATATTTGGAAGCTATTTGGAATATTTTAAGAAAAAAGAAAATAATATGAAAGCAGGCAAACATATTTTAAGCTGGCTAAAAGAAGTTAAAATAGTTACTTTTTAAGGGATAAGGTAAAGGATGTGCCTTAAATGATTAAGAAATTTTATATTCATTCACATCTTTATTTTCCTGTAAGTAGATTAAGATTCTTGATTTTTTGTGTGCTATATTAGAGCTTATTTGTACAGTGTTAGGGAACAGAGACCTTGGGAGGTTGTTGTGGGTATTTATGGGCAGTCGAAGTTGACATTTGCTAGCAACGTGCTCAGTGCAGTATAAAAAGTGCAATTTTGATATAAATTAAAACGTTTTTATGAGTTATTAAACAAACAAAATGGTGCTTAATGTGTAGAAGAGAGGGCATAGCAAGTTAATAAAAATCAGAATATTTTGGTGCACGTTATTGCTTTTGTTAAAAAAAACGTGTAATTCTTCAAATAAATAACTTTTTCCTTAAATATACATTTCGCTTAAGCTTTTCGTAATGTTTGCCGTGGACCGCTGTGTTTTTCCTTGATGAAAAACCTTAAGATATGAGTTTGAATTAATTTTTGGATTTTTAGTTTCAGTATTCCATTAATGTACATATATATATCATTTTCTTTCAGACAGCCTAGCTTGACATATAGTGAACTTTTTAATGTTTGGATTTGTGAAATGAATAAAAAGGAAACACATTATGCTGTTTGCAATTTTATTATCAGTGGAATTCATTTAAATAATGATTTTCGATGGTTAAGAATTTTATATAAAAACCAAATACAATTTATTTTAGACAAACCCCTTAATATCTAAAAACATGAAATTTCGACTTAAGCCATTATTATTTATTGCCAGAGAATTGATAATTCTTAAATAATAATTTAAAAAGAGTCGGTAATCAAGTTGTTCATGTGGAGAAATCTCTTTGGCTAATTGATTGCTTGCGTTCTTCTTAATGACGTTCACATCAGAACGAGTAAAGAGTTTTTATAAAAAATCGATAGAATTTGGGCTCAAGTGTTGCTTTGGCGGTATTTGGTTAATTTTCTTTTGACAACTGAATCACTGAAAAGAACAATTAAAAATTGGTATTATTAATCGACTATATAGAATAATTGGGTGCCTCTGTGGCTGAGTCGTTGCGATGCTAACGGTAGTGAGTTCGACTGCCGCCATGCATCCTGGGTTTTTTTTCTGGAGACAAATTAATCGCCTCCAGAACTTGTATTTGTAAAATAGTAAAAATAAAAAAATTTCAATAGACGTGCAGTTCACCAGTTGGCAATATTTTCATACTTACTATTAGATCGTACTTGTTTGCAAACATGATATTTGGTTTACTCCGTCGCATATCATATACAATGAAGGCGAAAATTTGCATAATACTGTAATACTTGTAACGGGTTATTCAATTATCTGTATCAAAAGAAAAGTAAGAAAATACACTAAATATATGATTTCGATGAACTTTCAATTTCAGTACAATGCTTGGACCTTACTGTTACGTACGAAACACAATGGCATTTAACTGACCGCCTCTATATTGGTAGAAGTCTATCCCTTTGAGTTACTTTTCGACTACGCCTTCTCAAATCGCGTAATCTTTGTGGCTAATTGACGTCGCCAAAACGTGAAATTAGGCTCTGACATACATCCAAAATCGGCCGTATCGTGCGGCTCATATAAACGTTTTGTTAAAAGCACATATCATCTAATTCAAAATCTTCAATTGCAGGCCTAAAAATGGCCCAGCAAAAAATTAATGTTAACATCTGAACTACTTGCCATATAATGCTTTACTTTTTTGATTTCCAAATTGAAGTACTCGCTTACAAATCACATTACGTAAAATTTAAAAAAAAAATGCGAAGCAGAAGTTAAACATATTCCTTGAGTTTTAAAAGATGACGTGAAAATATTGACAAAATATGGAGTTATTTTATTTATTTTAAACTAAAAAATAAGTACTGACACATTTTGGAAAATTATTATTAAAATAAAAGTGGTTCCAAATAATATTTTTAATTTTCGGTTTTAAAGCCAAAACAATTGAAATTTTTCTAAATATAGTGGCGCATAGTCATAGTCATAAACAAAGTACACTTTAGAGTCTAAAACCAGTATTGCCATACAAAATACTGTTTTTAAACTCATAAGGCCTGGCCCACGATGTCACTAGACATCGTTCGATCGACAACTTGTATTGCAAACAACAATAACTTTAGAAAATTTGTTGTTGTTTGCAATGCAAGTTGTCGATCGAACGATTTCTCGTGACATCGTGGGCCAGGCCGATAAAGTATATTTTGTTTTGACTATGACTTTGCGCCAGTATTTATAAGTAACAATACAAGCACGGGTACGAATAAATAATATATACTAGTGTTCGCCCAGTGGTTGAAAATCAACCATTAACGCACAGAGGTGGAGAATAGAATGAAAATATTTAAAGTTTGATGAATTTAAAACACAATTTAAAAACTATATTTAAATATACATATGTATAGAGTCCAGGGTAAACCACTCTCTTAAACCACTTTCTTAACTACTAAATACGAATTTAAAATTCCATCATATTCCAACATTCCATCATATTCCAACATTCCAGTATGTTCAGTAATTTAAAGCACAGAAAAATAATGAAAACAATGAACAAAACGCACACAAAATAAACCAAAAATAAAAAACTTACTTTGTGCTGTAGGTGAATTTAACTTTAATCAAAGTTATTAATAATTAAAAAAATATATTATTT
Organism: Tachina lurida; assembly: GCA_944452675.1. Classification (NCBI taxonomy): domain Eukaryota; kingdom Metazoa; phylum Arthropoda; class Insecta; order Diptera; family Tachinidae; genus Tachina; species Tachina lurida. The sequence goes on from OX101756.1 coordinate 46,502,455, forward strand.
TTAAGTATCTAAAGAAAAATAATACAGTACCACTCGTTATTTAAATATCCAAATTTTATTAGTTTCAGCAATAATCGTTTAAGTCCATAGAAAGATGGAAATAAGAATAGAATGAAGAAATAAAATACGTTTTTCCTTCTGAGTGTTTACGGAGTTGCCAAGCCAAATTCTTGTAATTTTTTTTAGCAAATTAAGAGAGGAAGAGAGATCATGGCTTTATGATTGGCTAATATTCTTAACTGTTTTTAACTATCTTAGACACAAAAATGTAGAAGAAAAAATACATTCTGCACTGCTCCTATTGACAATCTATCTAACAAAAAAAAAATCAAGCGAATACGTTGAGTTTAAGTCAGTTAAAATGGTTCTTAACCTTTTTCACTTGCCTATTTATATATAGATATATATATACAATACGAGTATATAGAACATTCTTTAAGTCTGATTTTATTTAGGAGTGATCTGTGTTGTTTTAATTCTCTTCCAGCTCACAAACAAGTTGTACAATATCCGTATAATAAATTCTATTAAATCCAGTCTGCGGATGGGAGGTAGTGGCATATTCAATAGCCTTTTTAATATGTTCGTTAAGGTTGGAAATGTTAGAATCAACATCCTTGCGTGATCTTAGCTAAATGTTTTCTACGCAGTGATAATATATTTTTTGAATCCTAGCCAGTTGACCCCATCTTCACATACGATTTAGGTAAATCACTCCTTAGTAGGTTAAAATTTTAACTATTGTAGGAAAGTGATCGAGCGAGGCCTCAACGTGAATTAAGTCCCTATCGATATTTTTGATGGCGCCAAAATCTACAATATCCGGAATTTTTTGTACGTCAGTAGGCCAGTGAGTAGGCACCCCACTCGAAATGACCAACCACATGCAATACCAACAAATGCTATGTGGGTTTGGTGTCGTTCCTTCGTTATTTGCTTTACAAAAAGTTGTAATAACTCTAACTTAATAATCCTTTGCTATTCAGCTCTTGATAAGCCTATCGGCTATACGGCAAGTTACACACGTATCTGCATATGAAGACGCAATAATTATCAGTGTGTTAGTTACAGTTTTTAAATAGTAAGTTGTATTGGATATATGCCGTAAAATATTGATAGAACACAAAAACTTATTTTTTACGAAAATGTATCCAAAGAGGACAACTTTGCAGAGGTAGCATGAATGTCTAAATGTGCAATCAGACGTGTCATAACCATAGCCATAGAAAACAGCCGTTCAAACCAAACTAAAGGGCAACTCTGTATTTGATTATAGGTGAGTCGCCATAATGCCATAGTCATTACCAGGCCTGCTATTTTCATGCACTATAAAATCTAAATATGCGTCTTAAATATGTATTTATTATAAAATATGCAAAAATATGTTATTATTAAAAGAAAGTAGTAGTGCCTATTGTAGTAGTATTAGTGAAAACCGATTATGGCCGTGAGGCTAGGTTTTCGTGTTATGAATAAATAAATTACATTAAATTAAATTAAATTAAAAGATACATATGTAAAAATATGCAATAACAAATTGATGCCATTTTTTTTTGCAAATTCTTCAATTCGGAAAACTAAATTATCCAGATTAATTTTGATTCGATGACCAAAAATATGCATTTGCATGAATATTATTAGCCCATGTCGTTACCATAGAAAGCAATTGAATTTTGGTTTCGTTATGGCTATGGCATGTCTAATGGTACCTTAAATCAAAGTCAGACAAGCACATATGTACATATGTACATGTATAGTATAATAGAGAGTAAAATGCATACTTGTACAAAAGTACGTGTAAAAAAGAGCATAACGAAGTGCCCTCGGGGGATCTTTTGATTATCATTGGTCTAAAATTTAGACTGTAATAGGCATTCGGAAGTATAACAAGTAAGAGTGTTATATTCGGCTGTGCCGAATCTTATATACCCTTTACCAACGTACGTACATATATATTATATACAGACACATACATACATATTTATTTTGTGAAAAAAATTATTTCTTTTTTCACTAAAGCAATTAATAATAAGTGACCTTTCAGTATTTTTCGATTAAAGAATTTGATTCAATTATTTTATTTTCGATACTAGCAGTAGTTGAATATTTTATTTAAACGTTTTATTCCTATAGGATTTTTCTTTAAATTTTTTCTCAGAAAGGAAAGGTATCAGGAAAATGAAACGGAACATGTCCTTTAATTTATCTTTAGCGATAAATTTTAGTTTTATCTCCATTTACTAAAAATTAATAGTTATTATGCTGAGAGCAAATCTTCGTTTATACTTCAATTAGATTAGATATCCATAAAAATATTAAACATCTATAAAAAATCTTGAGTAATGATTTTCCTAAAACATGAAATCTGTTTAACGGAGAAAAAATTATTTTTGGTTATTTTTTTACCGAAACTTTTTTCAATCTCCAACTCTGGAACCATATTTCTGAGTTTCTTAATACTAATTTATTTCTTTATAAAATATAGAATATATTTAATTACAAAAGAAATAATTAGTTTTATATACCAGAAAAAAATTAAGTTTTCCAGCTCTGGAGCTATGTATTTTATTTTTCTAATTTCTACGCCAAATTATTTCATTCTAAGTCACAAAGTATATAAAACTTGTAAACAAAAAGAAAAAACTAACTTGACCCAGTTACTTTTGTAAAAAAAACAATAAATTTACCAACCCGGGAATCAACCTTTTAGATTTTTGTGATTTAAAAAATTAATAAAGTGTGTTAAGTAAACAAACAAATAAAAAAAATTAATTTTATTTAGCTACTTTAATATCAAAAAAATTCAATGTCTCTCTCTTTGGAGCTGTAATTTTAATTTTTAAAATTTTATATGCCAAACTTTTCTTTCAGCATAAAATATATTCAATTTATAAAGGAAAAGAAAACAATTTTTAGACCTATTTAATTTTACATAACACAAAAAGTGTAAGTTTTCCAACCCTGGAATCATAATTTAGGATTTTTCTAATTCCTTATACCAATCTAGTTCTTTAAAAAATATATAAAATATGTTAAGTGAACGAAGCAAAAACGAAATAAGAAAAAACTTAGTTTCATTTAATTCCTTAATATTAAAAAATTCAGTAAAGTGCGACTTTGACTCGCGCACGAAGGGTTCCGTACATTCGGTTCTGAGCATTTTTTAATGTGGCTTTTTTTTGCTTGTTTAAAGTTTTTTTCTCTTTTTGGCGATTTTTTTCGGTTTTTTTTCATTTTGGCGATTTTTTTCTGTTTTTGGGGGTTTATTTTCATTTTGGAGTTTTTTTTCATTTTGGCGATTCTTTTTCCATTTTGGCGATTTTTTTCCTATTCTGCGGGTTTTTTCATTTTGGCGAATTTTTTTCCATTTTGGCGTTTTATATCATTTTGGCGATTTTTTCCTGTTTTTGGGTTTTTTTTCATTTTGGCGATTTTTTTCTGTTTTTGGGGGCTTATTTTCATTTTGGCGATTTTTTTTTATTTTTTGCGATTTTTTCCTATTTTGGGGGTTTTTTTCATTTTGGCGATTTTTTTTTTTCATTTTGGTGTTTTTATTTCATTTTGGCGATTTTTTCCTGTTTTGTTGGGGTTTTTTTCATTTTGGCGATTTTTTTTCTGTTTTTGGGCCTTTTTTCCTTTATTGGAGTTTTTTTTTCATTTTGGCTATTTTATTTTTCATTTTGGTGATTTTTTTCATTTTTGCGATTTTCTCCTGTTTTTGAGTTTTTTTCATTTTGGCGATTTTTATTCTGTTTTTTTCGTTTTTTTTCGGTTTAACGATTTTCATTTTGGCGACTTTTTCCTGTTTTGGGGTTTTAATTTATTTTGGTGATTTTTTTCTGTTCTTGGGGCTTTTTTTTAATTTTGGAGTTTTTTTCATTTTGGCGATTTTTTTTCATTTCGGCTATTTTCTCCTGTTTTTGGGCCTCTTTTTCATTTTGTCGATTTTTTTTCATTTGTCGATTTTTTTCTGTGTTGGGTTTTTTTTCATTTTGGGATTTTTTCTATTTTGGGGTTTTTTTCATTTTGGGGTTTTTTTCATTTTGGTGATTTTCTTTCATTTTGGCGATTTTTTTTTTCATTTTAGCAATTTTTCCGGTTTATTTTAGTCTTAGATATTTTTTTTGTAATTTGGTGTTTTTTTCTGTTTTGGCGATTTTTTTTTGGCTTTCGCGATTTTTTTCGGTTTGGCGATTTTATAATTCCTTGATTTTTTAGTTTTACCGTTTTTGAAAATTTCAAGAGTTTTGCTTTTACGGTTTCCAAGATACAGCAAGTTGTCAAAATTGCATAGTCAAAATTGCATTAACTGATGGAACACCCTTTAATTTAAATTTTTTGAAATTTTAGTGTTAATTTTTGTAGTCTGTATAAAATACACTAACCTTACAAATTTCAAGTGTATATACATACGTACATACAATTGTATGTATATTATTTGGTTTTTTTAACATTTTTCGATGCTTGTTTTGGAACACCCTTTAATTTCCAATCCTAATGTATTTGTTGTTGTAGCGGCCAAAGTCTACACACTGTGTCCAAATTTCTGTAGCTCTTATGGTTCTCAAGAAAATACCCTGTAACAGTCATAGTTTTAGACACATGTAGTTCACTTTACATAACACAAAAAGTTAAAGTTTTCCAACCCTGGAAACGTCTTTTTAAATTTTTTATATTTTTTTTAATTTAAAATTCCAATTTTAGTCATACTGAAGTGTAAAATAAGTTCATTTATTAAAAAAAAATAAAAATTTGTTTCTGGTAGTTATTTTTATATGGCAAAATAAAGTTTAAGTTTGCCAGCTCTGCAATCGTCTGCTCGATTTTGCTGAATTTCAATACCAATCTTTTTTGGAAAATTTCTGACACATCAGTCCAAGAACGAAGTCTCTAGCTTTTCTGGGAGCTTTGGAAAACCGATTTCACGTACATAAGGATCCAGTTTATATATATTTTATGTGTCGCTTATTGATATTATAGAAATTACAAACGGAATGACAAACCTATATATACCCTTTTACCATTTTTTTGGTAAAGGGTATAAAAAGTTTATTATCAGTACAAGTTTAACTTAACTTAAAGTGAGCGCTAAGTCGAAGGCAAATTTATCCTTATTGGTAAGTTAAATTAAATTTATAATAATGAATAGCGTTCTATACGTCCGACAAAATCCTACTTTTAGCTTTAAGTTGTAATAATGCCCCTAAATGTACTTATTGCGTATTTACTCAAACATTGTCATAACTAAACAAAACGAGTTTTCGAGAAAACAAGATTGAAGTTTTTAATGCGCGATATGTTATGATTATTTATGCAGCCTTAACTGTGTAAAGGTGAATAAAGAACGTCATGACACCAAAAATGGAATTTGTGAGCTAGTGATGCAGAATTAATACTTATATCGGCCCTCATATTATGTAAACATTTCAAACAAATATCTTTATTACTCAACTCTTGATAGAAAAATTATATTTTCTTTTAGCATTGAGTTGGGTGTAAAATTTAAAACTTCAAATTCGTTTCCTGGCGAACTGATTTTAAATGTTTGAGTAAATCAACGATATGAATATGCAAAAAAATGCATGTGGTATTTGTGATTGTAATATTAGCTGTAGAACCACGATTGAAATTTTGCAGGGCTAGTGTCTTTGGAGAAGAAGAATAGCAAATTGAGATTTTTATTTATTTTCTAAAAAACTAAAAATAATTTTGTTTCAATCTTTAATGGACTATTTTTACGGTGCTCTTAGAAACTTAAACTTGTGATTGAAACTATAAAAATAGAAATTGGTTAAATGTGGAGAAAGCAGAAACATGAAACTCAATGCTGTTGTTTTAACCATTAAAATCGTTCGTTTAGATAAAACCAATGAAAACAAAAAAAAAATAGCCATAGAAAAATCAGTGCTTCATTCGAATCACACTTCAACTGAGAGCAACTATTTTTTATAATTTTTTCTTCTTTGCTATTTGCGATAAACGAAATGAACAAAATCAAATCAAATGAAATTTAAAATGGTAGGAAATCAAGTACCTTAAACAAACAAATAGTTAAACAAATTTAGGAAGAAGATATTAAAATTTCAAAACATTGCTGCTGAAAACTGAAATTGGCGTTTAAAATCCTTTTTCCTTATTTTGCAAAGCGAAGCAGAATTTATATTCAAACAACTAGCCAAAGACAGCCAGCTGGAATAAGATGAAGAAGGAAAAATATAAAAATGAAGGTAAGGGTCAACTATAAAGCTCGCTAAAATTTTATTCAATGTGACAATTATTTTGCATCATATATGTACTTACATTTACTCGTATGTATGCTTAAATGCAGTTTTGCTTACAGTATTTTTAGTTTTAATCCGACTTCGGTCCACAGTGGCTTAGAGTTTTTAAAATGAATTCTCAATGTAACATTATATAACACTATGGAGTTATTATCATTCATAGTACAAAACATTTGTGAAAAAAATGTTTCGTGAATATATAATGCAATCTATTGTAAAATAGTTTACGGGTAATTTTTATTTGTCGTTAAAACATGATATCAATTATTATAATCGAACCAAGCTTCGACTTTCGATGTTGCTTTAAAAAGAATCGTATATCGAAAAAAAACAAATAGAACATTATCTGGTGAGCCGCATGTAATAGAAAAATTATAATAAAAATATTATTATTTCGAAGGGTATAAAATAGATAAAGTGATGGACAATATGGAAGTGACCCGCATTGTGGACTAAATATGTGTAACTACTAATTAATTTGGTGGGAAGGGCTCTTTTTTAATAATTTAGGTCGTAATTGTCTTATCACTTTTATTTTTTTTTTTAAAGAAAAGTTAAATATTTTCTGTCATTTTAAAAATTATTAAGCCAAACTCGGTTTTTTTTAGCGAATTTTTAAATAATATAATAAAAGTGATCCAGCTGAAAAGGAACCTGAGAAATAATGGCTTGTTTAGAAAAAAATAGTTATTAGTACTGATGACATATAGTGGGAATTTAAAAACAATGGAAATAATTCTGTAGTTTTTAAACGAGCCGTCTGATTATTACAAAATTTCATACAGCATTTGAAGAGGAGCAAATTCAAAATTTATTGTTTTCAAATTATTAAGAACTAATTGACCTTTTAACCTATATCAGTAATTTTTTCATTTTTATAAAAATTTTAAAAGTTATAAAGCGTTGTTTACAACATTTATGGAAAAATTACGAAAAATTGTAATGCAGGCTACCTAAAAGAGCAAATTCATTCCAAAGACTGCAAGTGTTTGCACACTAAAAGAGACCTCAGCCATTTTTCTTTTAAATTATTTCCTCAAAAGTTAAAAAAAATCGTGGTTATGGTTAAAGTTATGAAGAGAACACAAAAAACGTCTGGAAAACTCGATTTATGGCAAAAATTCGACTTGTTCGACCTAGAAACCTCTTCCGAAAAATGTGAAAAAAATCTCAAAAATACTTGACCCTATAAGGGTCAAGAAGACAAAAAAACATATAGTTTCAACGGTGTAAAATTTGCTTAATTCAAGTAAAGAATTCTCAATATTTTTTGAAATATCTTTGAAAAATGCATAAAAAACATTTTTCGCGAATATCGAGAAAACGCTTTCTTACAACCCTAAATTAAATTTTAAGTACTACTTGTTCTTATGAAAATAAATTAAAATATATAGATTAAATTAAACTACAGTGACATTATCAATAACATTATTTTATTTTTTGTTTTGTTCTCTTTATGTATGTATAAAACAAAAGATTTTTGCAAATAAATCTATCATAAGCTTTGACTACTGAGGTGATGGTAAATTTTATCCTGACTTGAAATTTTTTAAACTACTTTTTTCAATTTTGCTCTAGTAATTTATCCTATTTAGTGTCTTCCTATATCATCGTCCTTCATGCTCAGTTCTATTTTGGTTGATGTAGTTATAGCCTGATCCAAAATATCCATGCCCTGGTGTAAAAATGATCACACGTCCGTATTTACGTAGTATTTTTCAAAGAAATTATTTTAAAATATTCCTTTTTTTGGAATATTTTTAATAAACCTTTTCAAAAGCTAATGCTATGTTCAGACGGCAACATGAACCACTTGGTTCGCTCTCTGAACCACGATTGCGAACCCTGGTGCGAACCCTGGTGACACAATCGTGGTTCATTTTGACAAATATTTTTGATGCAGTGATGCCAACTTAGAACTTTTCGTGCTGGATTTAATCCGTTTTCAGTCACTCAAAACGCGGAAAAAACATGAAAATCTAGCAATTTTTATAGTTATCAGGCCTGTCACAGAAATCCATCGAAATTGTTTTGATTACGAATTTTCATTTCGATCGATTTTTTTTTACCTTCTTCAGATTTCGATCGATGTGTTCATTCCAAAAAAACGTTAATTCGATTGTTTTCAATTTAAATGTGGCAATATTGGGCAACAAAAAACACATTGTTGCTCGCATTAGAAGATCAACAAAATACCAAAGGATCAATTTTTTTATTGAAGTGAACCAAATTAAAAATATTATACATTCATTGTCTGCAATTGCAATAACTGCAATTTTGGATGCCCAGAGCGGTCAAGATTTTGCCGAAAAATTGCTTCAGATCCACTTTCATATCCAAACGTAGTGTATGTGTTAAGGTTTTATTTAATTTTATTTGAAGGAATAGAATATTTCAGTTTTTATGACGATGCATTTTTTCTTTAAGACTTGAGAAAATATCTTAAATATGTAAAAAAAAATTAAATAAAACAAACATATTTTAAATAAATGGTTGAAAAAAAATTTTCTTTGTTGAAATAAAGTTGTTTCAAACAGATTTTTTTACTTTCACATAGAGAAAATTACAATTCCGAGCATTATTCATCGAGCAAATTCTTCGTTCGCAGAACCTAATTACGGAAATGAAATTATTTCGATCGAATTTGGTTTCAGCCCTTTGCCCCTTTTTACTTTTTGTTCAATATGGCTAGATTTTAGTCTTTGTGAACTGTGTCTTCCTTTAATTTAACAATATCGACTTTTAACTCATTTTATTTTGTTAGTTTACCAATTTAAACAAGAAGAATAATATAGAATAATCTTCTATTTCTTCGAATTTTTTGTGATTTGAAAGATATTCAGTATAGCCTAAAAACAGGATAATGTATGTTTTTGAAAGAGCGAAATATTGAAATTTTGTATGTACATAGTATGTATGTACTTAAGTAAACATGGATACATACATATGCATACATACTTCTATTATGTATATATGTAGGTACACTATTTATATCTACCTTATTAAAATGTAATATCTCGAGCTAATGTACTTATGTATGTATTGATCTTATGATAGGTACATATTAATTTTTAATAAATTACTTAACAAAATTTTTTGATGTTTTGATTTAAAACAGAAACATTTTAAAACTAGTTCCTTTTCGCGCTTATTCAAAAAATTTTACTTTATTTTGCGCTAAATGTATATTTTTTCAATTTAGCGCTTTTTCAAAAAATTTTTACGCGCTTTGAGTATCAAAAGTTGACATCACTGTTTTCATGTATATACATACATGTATACATATACATATACGTGAATAGTTGATACGCGTTTTATATTCTGTGTTATTTGCTTTTTTACAGTAGATAAACAAATTAAGCAAAAATAATTAATAAAATGTGTTCTAATATTATTAATTCATACTCGCAATCATTTTTTGTGTGTTTTTTGTTCAAAAATGTGTATGTGTATGTTTGTATGTACTCATTTTGTTTTGATAGCTAGTTTAGATAAATTAGCGATAATTTGTTATCAAAATTAGCGATGATAGCAATTTCTTCATGGTTCGCAGCTAGGTTCAAAATGAACCAAGTTGGTTCGCTCTCAAAAATTTGTATGGCGAACCATGTTGATTCAATCAAGATTCGACCGCGAACTGTAAATGGGACAGCGAACCTCTATAATTGCTGTCCGTGTGAACATACTACATATAAGCTAATGTACGTACACTGTGCAAATACAGATTTAAATGAATAAAAAAACCAGTAACAGGTTGACCCGCAGTTCCTATAACTTATTTTCTTTCTGTGGTCTCTTCTTATTTTACTAAACTCTATACCTTTGGCTATGAAAAAATTACATTTAAGTTTTTGACTAATTTTAAATTAATGTTTTTTCTTTCAATTCAGGAAGTGATATTTTTAGGGTTAACAAAACTGCCCGTTTTGTTGCACTTTATAAAACTTTTTTTTATCAAAAGCTTATTTGTTTCTGAATTAAGAATGCTGCCTCTTATATTATTTCAAAAAAAAAAATATCTAAATAAACTAATTTTTTAAATTTTTTTGCGAAAACTAAAAGGGGTGCAAGGTATGTCCAAAAATTTTACCTCAGTAGTTAAAGGATAATATAGTAGAATTTTCCCAGACCCATGAAAATAACATAAAAATATTGTATTATTCGAACAGAGTTTTGTATGAAAATTGCCAACAACAAAGCGTATATAAAAATATATATGGGTAATTCCATTCTGGCGTTACATGCCATTTGCACGACAAAAGGTTGAAAAAAAAAGTTTTAAAATTGTGTTTGAAAAAATTTTTTCTTACATTTGAGAAGTGATTAAATAGGTCTATATTCAGTGAAAAAATTATAACAATCACACCTAAGGATTTCAAGATATTCGCAAAATATGACCTGCCGTTACGTTACAAAAAACAGAAGTGGGGTTTGACTTGACTAACAAAATTGCTTAACTCTGCGAATTGGCCAAGTATTTTTATACAAAACTTTTTTGTTAGGACTTGGACTGATATACACTTATTTTCCAAGCTTCTAGATAAAAAAATCTTTTTCCCCAAGAAAACAAATCTGTTGGTGAACTTTAAATTTGTCCGTCATGGTGGACTTTTTTTTGGAAGTGCCCATATATGACAAACCTAAGCGTGTTTGTGCGATTTTCTCGCAGCAAAAATTATTTTGAGACACACCCTGTGAACCCTTATTAAATGCTCACTTCCGGAAAATATATAAAAATTGCTTCGATTGTAGGGCATTTCTTAAATAATATCTACTCAATTCTATTTGCTTGCCAAAAATTTAATAAGAGCCGTGTATGTAAAGATAACAAAATGATTCTGTTTCAATTGCTACAAACTTAAAACGGCAACCGAAATTAAAAAAAAAACAGATGAAGTCAGCATTCATTGTTTTCACTTTTTATTATTTGCTTTTTCTTAGTGCGAAAGAAAGAGCAGTTATTTTTACTCCTTCACTTTTTTATATGCTCTCTTAATTTTATGGAATCCTGCAAGCACGTATAATTGAAAAACAAGTTACAGGAATAGTAGCGAAAACAGTTTAAAAATAAAATGTATTAAGTGAAAACGCGTTGTAATTTTGTAGTCAGTTTTTAAGATTTCTCAGTACATAAACAAAAATAAAAAAATTTTGTATTATTTTTATTTAATTATTTTTTTTTTAATTAAAACTAAATAAAAGAATCAACTTTAGAAGCAAATGCGTGGTTCAATAAAATATGTGATATCAAACTAAAAAATCTAAATTGATATAATATAATATTAATATTCGTATTTTTAATTTTGTTTTTGGCGCTTGTGGATAATATTAAATATGGTTAACTTTGTATCAGAGCTGTAAATGAATCACTCATTTTTTAATTAATTCGCGAATCATTCATGCACTGAATTATCAAATTTTGAATTAATTCTTTTCACACAAAAAATGAATTGAATTAAATTTGAGTCAATTCAAATGAATTTGGTAAAAATGAATTGCAATTCGTTTTTAATTCAAATGAATTTGTTAAATGAATTGCAATTCGTTTCTAATTCAAATGAATTTGAAAAATGAATTGCAATTCATTTTGACAAACTCATTTGAATTAGAAACGAATTGCAATTCATTTGACAAATTCATTTGAATTTGAAAAATGAATTGCAATTCATTTTGACAAACTCATTTAAATTAGAAACGAATTGCAATTCATTTGACAAATTCATTTGAATTAAAAACGAATTGCAATTCATTTTTACCAAATTCATTTGAATTGACTCAAATTTAATTCAATTCATTTTTTGTTTGAAAAGAATTAATTCAAAATTTGCTAGTTCGTAATGAATTAAAATCAAAAAAGAATGATTCATTTACAGCTCTGCTTTGTATTAACTGGGAAACCAGTTGGCACAGAACTATATTGGAACTTGTAAGTGCCCTAAAACTACAACTTTACATTAAACTTTAAAGATCAGGACTATACTCGTAGTTTTGCCTTGTGATGTGATATCAATTTTTATTTCCTTAAAGCCGTGATATTATCAATAGTGAAATGAGAGTAAACATTTTTTATCCCACTGTGCCCATGCATAGAAAAATAAATTTTGCTCACGCGTGACAATTTCTAAACTTATTTGTATGGCTCGCACATGCATGCTTCAGACTACGACCTCGAAAATTCACGATCATTAAGCACTCGCAAAAATATATTTTCAAATCTAATGGAATTACTTCTCAATCAGAATTGCAGAAAGCAGAGCGTTATTTTCAAGTTCCAATTGCTTTCGAGCAATTTCAAATTGCAAAACATATTAATCAAGAAATTCTTAAGCCAAAGATGTATAATGAACAATGACACCCATTCACGTATTCGCAATAAGAGTTTACTCGCTGTGATGGGTGGATAAGGCAAAACAAAAGTTTTAAAAAGTCTTATAATTTTTAAAAAAATTTTGCTGTTTACACGAGTTTAAAGCTCTTCAACAATTTTGAAGAAAATTTCAATCGTGTAAATCTAGCTTAAAAGTAAATAATACACAAAAACTATTAAATAAAATAAATTTACGTTTAACGTTTATTAACGCACTAATAATCCCAAATTATTATTTTACTTAATTAGTAAAATAACTTTTTTATTAAAAATACATTTAAATTGATTATTGAGGGGTTTAGCTGGATCCTATGCGCATTTCACTGTTGCTAATGCAGATCATCAGGGAACCTTTACCCAAAAATCTTAGAACAACTAGAGTTATTATGTTATAAACTTTCATTTAAACAAATAACAAAGTTGAAACAAGAACTCAATAATCAACATGTTTTTTATTTTCTTACTTTACTACATTGGCTGACTTTTTTTCAGCTCTAGTTGTAGTTGTAAAAAGTATGTAAAGAAAATAAATGTAAATAACAACAACAGCTATATAAGAATAGAGTGTTGCCACACAAGTATTTTTGACCTGGTGCAGTCAAGTTAATAATTAGTGTTTTATTTTTGGGAATTGCTACAATTTAAATTTAACGTTTATTAACGCACTAATAATCCCAAATTATTATTTTACTTAATTTATTTACATTTGGAAAAGTTTACCATTAAATAGTTAATTACGTGTTATTCCTGACAATGACGAGAGTTGTGCCTGGTCGACATCTTAGCGATAAGGAAGGCTCATCTGAATATATTAACATCTATTTACTAATAAACTTTACCATCAAGGAGATTTTTTTTACCAACTAATTGCAAAGATAGTAGAAACAAAGAAAAACATTTAAACATCTTTGTCACAAAATAAATAGTATAAGACAAGTTAAAACAAAAATTATTGGTGTTTTTAATTGGTGTTTTTATGGGAATTGTTAAAATTTAAGTTTAAAAATTTTTTAAACGCACTAATAATCCCAAATTTTTTTACTTATTAAGTAAAATATTTAAAAAAAAAAAAAAATTAAAAAAAAAAAAAAAAAAAAAAATTTTTTAAACTTAAAAATTATTTGTTTTATTGGATCACAGTCGCCAAAATGCCCAATTAAAAGTGGAAGCTTTATCTAACTTCATATTGCAATAAAGTTTATGATCATGATTAATAAAACATTAACTGCAGTTACGCCAGTGTTAGATAAAAGTACTTTTTAAATAAATTTAAAATGCACTTATCTCACATCTACTTTATATTCTATAAAACAATTTTCTTTTCACTGCCACAAGATAAGATTTCAACTGGTTTCAACAATAGCAAAAAAATTTGTTGTGCTCAGCAATCAATACAAATGATAGATTTTTGTGAGACATGATTGTAAATGGGGATTAAAAGGATTCCAATAATGTCCTGGTTTTGTCTTGTATGTGTATGCCTGTGAAACCATTATTGAAAGAAATTTTCCTTATTTCTTTTCTTGCCATCAATTCCGGCACCCACCCATTCACTCAAAGCAAATGTCAAACGTATGTTTTGGTAATTCTTTAGCATCTTTCTGTGTTTCCTTGTAGTGCTTGAGGAAACATTCAGAGTGATTTGTTCTGTATGTTGGTTGCTTTGAACACGTTTTAGTTTTTCGTTCGTTTTTATTTATTTTTATTTTTGTTATTTATCCATTTCATTCCCAATTTCTGTTTTTTTTTGTTTGCTCTCTTTTAATTTTCTCTATTGACCTCAATTGCATATTTTTGGCAACAGCATTTAATATGTTATCTGCTTTTGTTGTTTTGGTTAAAACAATCATTTGTACTTTTGATAAGCCGAAAACTTACACACTTGATAAAGAAATTTATAAGTATAAGTTTTTTTTTTCCTAGAAGAAATATGTATATGACCTTTTAAAGTCAAATGGCCTGTTTTATTTAAATCATTATCAGGGACATTTAATATGCACTAAAAACTTGAAAACATGCACTAAAAAGTAAAAAAATATGCTCTTTAAAATAAAACAAATTGGTGCACTTTTAAGCCCCGACCAAAAAAAAGGAAGTGTTATAAGTTTGTAGTGTTGTGTGTGTGTTATTATTAAATACATTATACAATCAAAAAAATTTTAAATTTTAAAAACTCCCGATATATCTAGAAAAGATGTGACATCTTCTAAACGACTGAACCGATTTTCTTCAAACATCTCGATCACGTCACCTTTCAAACAGAGAAAACTAAATCAAAATCGGTCGAGCCGTTTGGGCTGTACGTGGACACGGACAGACACATAGATACACAGACACACATTACATTGAAATGTTTTGTGCACTTTCCTTCACTGGTAACTACGCCAGCCGATTCTTGAACGGCACAACCAATTGTTCCAAAAACACAACAGCTATGTTTGTGTAAGATCAGTTAATTGTTCACCACATACCGCAGGCAGCTGAACGTGTTGGTGTTTTGCTTATTATTCGTGGTAGCAGCTCGTTAATAATAAATCAAATAAGATTCAAATTGCTACTTTTTTTTATCTGAAAGTATATATTTTTAATCTTTGAACTAACAAAACCAAATTTTAGAAACCCCCGACATATCTAGAAAATATGCCTTTGAGCAGCAATATCCATACATCTACGTTTGCCGATGATACAGCCTGCCTTAGTATGCACGAAAACCCTCACGAGGCTTCCCGATATCTTCAGCAACATATTACTCAGCTAGAACTATGGTTAAACATGTGGAGAATAAAGGTAAATGAACAGAAGTGTGCTCAGGTAACATTTACCTTAAGAACGGACACTTGTTCCCCCATTACAATCAATAATCAAATTGTTCCTCAAAACTTACATGTGAAATACCTTGGTATACATCTTGATCGAAGGCTCACATGAAAATACCACATTGACTCTAAGCTAACGCAAATGAAACTTAAACTAACTCAGATACATTGGCTGGTTGGTAGAAATTCAACCCTCACCCTAGATTGCAAACTTTTAATATACAAGTCGCTCTTAAAACCTATATGGTGCTACGGAATTCAGCTATGGGGGACTGCTTCAGCTTTTAATGTCGAGAGAATCCAACGAAGGCAAAACAAAATTTTACGGTTAATAACATCGGCTCCATGGTATATAAAAAAATTCAAATATACATCGTGACTTAAATATGCCACTAGTGACTGAAGAAATTGCAAAATACGCAGGCAAATATTTAACAAAACTCGAGTCACATCTTAATCCGCTTGCGCGTAATATTTTGAACTTTACTGGACACATCCGCCTAAAAAAGAGGGATACAAGGGCTATTATTCACAGCATTCCAAATGGGACTTCCTGAAAATACTTTTATTTCTTATATTTTATCTTATATCCGACACTGGTCGGGCCTAATTATATTTTTAGATTTAATATTTGAATACTTATTGTTAGTTCATATATGAAGATCCCTGCAGGAGATCGAACTAGTGTCCAACTGGTATTTTACTAGTACAGAAGCCACCACCACTAGTTCCCAACCGTAAACTTTCCTATAACATGTTAATGCTCAAATTAGCATTGAATGTGTTTAGAAAATTACTAGTGCCATTGGTACTAGTTTAGGACTAGTTAATTACCAGTTCTTTTGCAAAGAAAAATTCTATAAAATTGGTGGTTTTACTCCTTTGTTACCCAGTGACAACTGCTAGTTAAAATTCGCAATTATTTATCAAAATTCAAAAATACAAAAGGTTAGTTGTAATTATTTGATTATAATTATTTATGGGTGAACCTAAAACTGTAATAATTGTATATTACCAATTTTCGTACAGTACAAGTGCTCTGTTAGACAGTCAAAATTTATTTTGCAATGTGGTGCCTTGGAACTACTTCATATACTAGTACTCATCAGAACTAGTAATTTTATACAACAACTTTAACGCTTTTCGCACTAGTTCTTGCTGTTCTAGTAATTATACTAGTAGCTTTCAGACAATTGACACCTATTCTCCTGCAGGGATACAATAAATAAAAATTATGTATTAAAAAAAAAATATCTAGAAAAGATTTTTTTTGGATTGTGTGTGTGTTTTGTTGTTGGATTTTAAAGAAAAGCTACGATATTTTGCATTTATAATGACGCAAGACAATTTGTATCAAACACCGAATACCGCCAATGTTTTCATAATAGCAACGAGAATCGCATTATCTCTGTAGCAAAAAATAAAAAGTGCTTAAGTCGAGATAAGCTGATTTTAAACTAATGATACCTCCGTAATCTGCATATTTGAAAGTACCATTAAGCAAAATCTCAATTAAAGTGTGTGGTTTTTCGGGAAGTTACAGCACTATGATTTGCGACTTATCTTTTTTAGACTTCTAATCTCGTTTGGAATAATAGCTTAATTTAGATTATACTTTGGTATATTTCAACTGAAATGTATTACTTATAGTATGTAGAACGATATTTGCTTAAAAAAGTTTCCCAACTTAACTGTAAAAGAAATTAATTTTTGAAAATCAACTTGAACGCTTAAAAGTGCTATAGTGCAAAACAGTAAAATGTCACTTTAGCACTTTTTCCTGATTGCCACAGATAAGTAATTTTGAAAAGTATTATGAAAAGTGGTTCAGAAAATTAAAAGTTTTTTTTCATTTCACGTTATCACAGAAGCAGAATCGACCCCCTGGTATCCTTTACAAAATTGGACTGGCTTCGATATTTATTTTAATATAACATAGATTTTTCTTTCCATGATTATTAGGCTACATCAGAGCAAAAAACTAAGTAATATCTACAATCTGGCAATTAGCCTCTGTATGTATTAGAATATATAATTTCTCAAAGCTTGGATTTTATATATGATTTAGTTTGAATCATATTTCATTCTGTTCTGATATGATTAAGAAAAATAAATAATACATTCTGGCTATAATTATTTTAATTGCGGTTTTTTATGTTTGTACTTTTAAGCATACGAAATAATAAATTAAAAATTATGCTTACAACAAAAAAAAAATATATATATATATATATATATTCATTATATAAAGGCTTATATTAAGATACATGTTTGTTTTTAATTTTTTAACGAACACTTTGTAGGTTTTCTTGGCTCAAAGATCTTGTGAACAGACAGCCAACCAGACAAATAATGAACTACACACTACCACTTTTACGAATAATATCCAATTCTGCACGAACCTTTAAAAAACAAGATTATAAATAAATAAAAAAATTCAAACGAGACGATACTTAATTTTTTTTTTACTTTGCGAGAAATAAATGCGAAAGTGTATCTGCAACAAGCACTGTCGTGATAATGAGTTTTTCCAAAAGCGTGAATTACATGAAATGAAAAACAGCTAACGAGAAACAAAAAAAAAATCAGTTTAATTGTTTAGATGAACGGAAAGTTTTCTATTTGCAAAGTCTGTGTGCAAACTTCTTACTTGCAGTTGCACTTAATTAAGAAAAATAAAAGGATAGAAGGACCTGCAAAGAAAACCTGCTAAAGTATCAAGTATTTCTATATCGAAGGCTACAATAACCCTTAGTATCCATGAGTAAAATTCTTGCACAAGTATATTGGGCGTTAAAATAAATCTGTATGAAATTATCTTCTTAATTTGTAAAGAGTTTGTAGATTCTTTTAGGTATTTTTAAAATGAACATCATGCATACACAAGGATAACATACATATTTCAATTTTGCAGGTATAATGAAAACATTTTGTTGATTATAAATATTTGTTAAGATTATTTGGGTTGACATCGTTAACATTTCGCGCTCGTGATGCAGTTAACACTTGGCAGCACTATGGGTCTAATGAAATCTGTAATCCAAATCGTAAAGTTTGGTTTTGTTAATTTGTTTGTCATAAAAGATAGTGGTGTCACTACTAATTCGTAAACGTATATGTATATAACTACTTTTTTGTATTCCTTTCATTGAAATATATGAAAAATAAATCGTGCATTTTGTAGGGGTAACTATTTTAAATTGTATCAAAACATAGATGAAATATTCGAATTACCCTTAATTTTTTTTTATATTGCCATTTAATCATAAAAAGCAAGCCTAATCAGAAGGGCATACTATCAATGACTCTTTAAAGCGTTGTTTTATTTGCGTAAGTCAGAACTTTCCTTCCCAAGGATTCAGGGTATAACATCTCTGAGAAAACTTTTTGTTTTGTCATTAAAAGTTGTGGGAAAACAATCCATGATTGCTCGATTTTACAGTTTTGTTGAACGAGTTTACCGATCTGAAACAAAATGGAAAATGGACATTTTTCTTTTAAATTATTGCCTCTAAAGAAGAGAAAATGTCGGTTAGGGTTAAAGTTAAAAGAGAAACACAAAAACCGGCCTCCAAACTCCATTTTTGGCAATTATTCGACTTTTGCAACCTCTAAACTTCTTCCGAAAAATCTGAAAAAATCTCAAAAATACTTGACCTCTATAAGCTTCGAATTTATGCCTGAGCCCAAATTATGGGACAGCCTGTACAAGTACAATTACTAGTATTTTCTTATGTATTTTTCAAATATAGGCGTAGCTGTAGAATTACATACATGAATATTTTACGCATATATTCAATTAATACAGCTACCAGCAACAAAAAAAAAAATAAATAAATAAGTATTAATTTTCTTATAAAAATAAATTTTTATTAATTTTTTTATAATTACCAGCATCTGCTTTCCAAGAAGACAGAGGTCTTATACAAAGGAAAGCTATAAAATTCGCATTTACCACTAGTTTCGGCTGAAAATTCCATCATAGGTGGAAAATGATGCAATTAATACACAAAAAGTAAAAAAAAATAGAAATTGTCTTTGAGTTCCCAGCAATTCTCAAAAAAAAATTCATCAAATCCCTTATATGGGATGTTTTGAGCATTTCTGCTTTTTATTCTCATTTTTCGCCGGACGCAGATAATATTTAAGGAATGATTAAAAAACATATCATGTTTTAAAGTGAAATTGGTTTTAGCTTTGGAATTTGAGAAAAAAAAGGCCGTAATTTGATATTTATAGCAAAAATGGGTATATTTCGGAACGATGTGGCACCTTTAATAACGAAAATTAAAAAAAAATTCTTTGCAATGTTTTGAATAATTTGAGTAATTAAACAAGTAAGAGTGCTATATTCGGCTGTGCCGAATCTTATATACCCTTTACCAACGTACGTACATATATATAGTATACATACACATCCATACATATTTGTTTCATGAAATTTTTATAATTTTTTTCTCTAAAGCAATTAATAGTGAGTGACCTTTCAGTATTTTTCGATTAAAGAATTTGATTCAATTATTTTATTTTCGATATTAGCAATAGTTTAATATTTTACTCTACACTCTGTGGTTAAGATATATTTTACATTCACTCTTATTTCAGTCACGTAAATACAATACCAAAAAAATGGGGCTTGTTTACTTGCTCTCAAGATGTTCAAAAACCGTGCTGCTATTTAATAACTCTAAAATATTCTTAGTATTGCACCTCCATACCAAGTAAATTAACTTGTTTTATATTTTCCCATATTTAATAATCATTGATGTTTTGATTTAAAGTTCCTATTGTAAATGGTATACATCGTGGTATTATGTAAGCATTTTATTCCTACAGGATTTTTTTGAAATTTGTTCAGGAAAAAGGAAAGTTATCAGGAAAATGAAACGGAATATGTCCTTTAATTTATCTTTAGCGATAAATTTTAGTTTTATCTCCATTTACTAAAAATTAATAGTTATTATGCTGAGAGCAAATCTTCGTTTATACTTCAATTAGATTAGATATCCATAAAAATATTAAACATCTATAAAAAATCTTGAGTAATGATTTTCCTAAAACATGAAATCTGTTTAACGGAGAAAAAATTATTTTTGGTTATTTTTTTACCGAAACTTTTTTCAATCTCCAACTCTGGAACCATATTTCTGAGTTTCTTAATAGTAATTTATTTCTTTATAAAATATAGAATATATTTAATTACAAAAGAAATAATTAGTTTTATATACCAGAAAAAAATTAAGTTTTCCAGCTCTGGAGCTATGTATTTTATTTTTCTAATTTCTATGCCAAATTATTTCATTCTAAGTCACAAAGTATATAAAACTTGGAAACAAAAAGAAAAAACTAACTTGACCTAATTACTTTTGTAAAAAAAACAATAAATTTACCAACCCTGGAATCAACCTTTTAGATTTTTCTAATTTAAAAAATTAATAAAGTGCGTTAAATGAACAAAGAAATAAAAAAAATTAATTTTATACTCTAATATTTAAAAAAAATCAAAGGTTCCATCTTTGGAGCTGTAATTTTCAGTTTTCAAATTTTATACGCCAAAGTTTTTTTTCAGAAGCAGAAAATATATTCAATTTATAAAGGAAAAGAAAAAAAATTTTAGAACTATTTAATTTCACATAACACAAAAAGTGTAAGTTTTCCAACCCTGGAATCATAATTTAGGATTTTTCTAATTCCTTATACCAATCTAGTTCTTTAAAAAATACATAAAATATGTTAAGTGAACGAAGCAAAAACGAAATAAGAAAAAACTTAGTTTCATTTAATTCCTTTAATATTAAAAAATTCAGTAAAGTGCGACTTTGACTCGCGCACGAAGGGTACCGTACATTCGGTTCTGAGAATTTTTTAATGTGGCTTTTTTGATTTTTTGAATTTTTTTTTTTCAGTTTAAACAATTTTTTCAGTTTTGTCGCTTTTTTCTCATTTTGGCGATTTTTTTCTGTTTTTGGGTTTTTTTTTTCATTTTTGGCGATTTTTTTCATGTTGGCGATTTTTTTTTCTTTTTGGCGATTTTTTTCTGTTTTTATGGTTTTTTTATTTTGAAGATTTTTTTCATTTTGGCGACTTTTTTTCATTTTGGCGATTTTTTCCTGTTTTTGGGGTTTTTTTCATTTTGGCGATTTTTTATCATTTTGGTGATTTTTTTCTGTTTTTGGGGGCTTATTTGTATATTGGAGATTTTTTTCATTTTGGCGCATTTTTTCATTTTGGCGAATTTTTTTCTGTTTTTTTTCATTTTGGAGATTTTTTTCATTTTGGCGTTTTTTTCATTTTGGCGATTTTTTCCTGTTTTTGAATTTTTTTTTTATTTTGGCGACTTTTTTCTGTTTTTTGGGGTTTTTTTCGTTTTGGCGATTTTTTTTCATTTTGGCGATTTTTTTTCATTTTGGGGTTATTTTTCATTTTGGTGATTTTCTTTCATTTTGGCGTTTTTTTCATTTTAGCAATTTTTCCGGTTATTCGCGATTTATTTTAGTCTTAGACATTTTTTTTTGGTAATTTGGTGCTTTTTTCGTTCAGGTGATTTTTTTTTTGTTTTTGGCGATTTTTTTCGGTTTGACGATTTTATAATTTTTTTTTACAGTTTTTGAAAATTTCAAGAGTTTTGCTCTTACGGTTTCCAAGATACAGCAAGTTGTCAAAATTGCATAGTCAAAAGTGCATTAACTGATGGAGCACCCTTTAATTAAAATTTTTTGAAATTTTAGTGTTAATTTTTGTATTCTGTATAAAAATACACTAACCCTACAAATTTCAAGTGTATATACATACATACATACAATTATATGTATATTACATGGGATTTTAAAATTTTTCGTTGCTCGTTTTGGAACACCCTTTAATTTCCAATTCTCATGTATTTGTTGTTATAGCGGCCAAAGGTCTACACACTGTGTCCAAATTTCAGGTCTGTAGCTCTTACAGTTCTCGAGAAAATACTAATATAGTTTTAGACATAGTTAATTTTACATAACACAAAAAGTTAAAGTTTTCCAACCCTGGAAACGTCTTATTAATTTTTTTATATTTTTTTAATTTAAAATTCCAATTTTAGTCATATTGAAGTGTAAAATAAGTTCATTTATTAAAAAAAAAATAAAAATTTGTTTTCGGTAGTTACTTTTATATGGCAAAATAAAGTTTAAGTTTTCCAGCTCTGATACCAATCTATTTTGGAAAATTTCTGACACACCAGTCCAAGAACGAAGTCTCTAGCTTTTCTGGGAGCTTCGGAAAACCGATTTCACCTACAGACAGACGGACAGACGGACAGACGGACATCGCTTATTCGTCTTCCCTATGCATAAGGATCCAGAATATACATATTATATGGATCGCTTATTGATATTATAGAAATTACAAACGGAATGACAAACCTATATATACCCTATTACCATTTTTGTTGGTAAAGGGTATAAATATGGGTTTGGTCTTCTTGCAATATTTTTTTAATAAGAGCGAAATAATTAATACACTTTCTTCTTTAAAAAAACGCCAAAAAATCTACTTTTTTTTTAAGATCGTATAATTTTTGACTTAATTGTGCTTTTGATAAAAAAAATTTTTTTAACCCATAATAAGTTTCTTTTTCTAAATCGAACAAGATTTAACTTCAGTATTAGCAGAACCGTGGACCAAGGGTGGTAAAAAACCCAAAATTTAATTTTTTTTCTCGAATATTTCCTAAACTGTAAGCGAAACTACACAATGTAGCAGACTTTTTATTATCTATTGGATGCAGAAATATACTTGCAAAAAATTCTCTTTATCAGATCAAAAACATTAGCTGGGCATCGGTTTGAAGTTTTTATTAACCCGAGGTTGCCCACTTTGCGTCTTTGTGGATCCGCCCCTTTAAAAATATATAGTTCCAGAAACACCTCCGTAAGTGCTGTATAAAATTTTATAAGAATCGGACGGCTCGTTTAGAAACTGCAGAGCTTTCCCATTTTTTTTAAATCCCCCACTGTGCGCCGTTGAATTAAATTCGTCTTGCTTGATATCGATGCCTTTTTTCGATGCACTGCATCGAAAAAACATCAATGTTTATGTGTGAGTTCCACTCGTTATCAAGCATTTCGAATCCAATTGCGGCCTCTAATTTAAAAATATTGTATAACCAAATTTTTAATAGTAAACGAAACCAAGATAATTATTTTGGAATTTTGATAATATTGGATCATTGTGCTGTACCTATATATAATGTAAAATTTTAGTCTATTTTCTAGTACTTTTTCGCTAGTACATCTACATATAAAATACGCATGTTCATATGTACATATGTATATAATAGTAATTTAAGCCTTTTTTAACTATGTAAAGAAGATACTCTTCGGAAACTAAAAACTCCTGTCATTTTATACATTTAAATAATTGCCGTCTTCTGTCAAAAGGTGCTAAAAAAGACTGTAAATGAAAGTTAAGTAACACTTATTATTCATATCTGTCTTGGGCCGAAGAATGCTGAGAGGTGAAAAAGGAAAGTTTGTTGGAATTTATATTTCTTGTTTCTGTTTTTATCCTTATTAAATTTTTCTTCTATTCGCTTGGATTAGTATCATTTAAGAGTTTGCAAAAAATTAATTAAAAATCAAGTGACAGTTTTTATTTTAGCTATTTTATCTTTACTCTTCTCAATAAAAAAAAAAAGTTTAAAACTGTTAAAACTTTTGCACTGTATTTTTATTTGACAGCGCGCTAGAGCGTTTGTAATAAAATTGCAATAAAATATTTTATTAAAATCATAAATAAAATGAAAAAACGATTACTCAAAT
Source organism: Tachina lurida (assembly GCA_944452675.1). Taxonomy (NCBI): domain Eukaryota; kingdom Metazoa; phylum Arthropoda; class Insecta; order Diptera; family Tachinidae; genus Tachina; species Tachina lurida. The sequence goes on from OX101756.1 coordinate 46,526,714, forward strand.
AAAAGTTTGTGACAAAAAAAAAATTACACGATTTTGTTTTTTGTTCTGCAACAATGTTCAAAAAAGTATGGAAACTTTAATGCTTGAAAATTTAAAATGATTTTAGTATGACTTTCGTTGATGTTGATTGTTTTGTACAAATGCGATGCTAAAAGTATTTATTTAAACTGTTTGCATATGCGTTTTTACGGAATATGAATAGTAAAGTAGAAGGTAATGCACAGCATGTATAGTTTTTCATTCCAAAAGTCATTACTGTTAGCATAGGACATGTCCTGGGAAAGTAATTAATTATTTTAATGCGTCCGAGGAATGAATTCTATAACTAATTTTACATTATATTTCTTGTGCATTAAAGACCTGCGTAAATTGTCTTGAAATGTAAATACGTCTTGTTTTTTAAATGTATTCTCGTGGCTGTAGAATGCTAAACCAATAATAAATGCTGTCGTATTATAAGCAAAGCACGATAGATGCATTTGTGTGCGTGTATATGAGTGCTAACAAGCACCCAGCGGCGAACGCTGCATTCCACATTACATCTCTTTAATGATGTTTGTCATTCTTTGTGCTCAATGAATGCTAGCTTACAAAGTGTGCGAAAGTAAGGTAGATTGTATTCGAACTGCCCACTGCCAACTTACAATGTATGTTAAGCAATACTGAGCTTTTATGTTGATTGGATGAACACTTCCGTATCTCGCTTACTTTGTGTGCAAGTGAAAGGCATTCACTCCACAAATGCGGCAATGCATTTGAAAATGTATACTAGGTACGTATATGAGGTGGTGTGCATTACTGTCTTACATGTGTGCATCGAATCATCGCTTCTGTAATCGACATTTTCGCCGCTGGGCAATGTCATGAAGACTTCTTGTTATGAACAAACAGTCAACAAAGTAGTGTTGATACGTGTATGCTTGTTATTTTCCATATTGTACGTTTGATTGTGCGTGTAAGATGCAGATGGCAAGCTATTATGTGTTTAAGGGAGGTTTTTTTTAAGCAAGCGCACTCAATTAATGTAAATGCATGTGAACGTTTGTTTGTGTGCAGAAAAATAGAAGAGCATACACACAACGTGTGTGTGTATGTACATGCATGACGCTTGGATACGCGCCCATGCGTAGAAAGAAGCAAGTATCACAAATTTTTCAGTCACGAAGTATTTTCTTCTTTACTCCTATACTTGCAATAACTGAAACAAATTCTTGCAAACAGTGTTGCTTAGCGTTTGTTTTATAAGACTTCGCTGTAGTAAAGCATTTGAAAAATCCCTCATGTCTTGAAAGTTCTTATAAATGGTCTTGTGCAGGACTTTATTGTGCATTCATAATTAATTATATAAATTAAAATTTACTGGCACATCATCAAACATAAACTGCGTCTTCGATTAAAAGTAACAAAGTTTGAAAGTGACCTAAAAGCGGCAAAAAGTAATAGGTTTCTAATTTTTCTAACAAATTATAAGGAAAACACGGACATTCGTCACGACCAGGACCATTGTGTTTTATCAAATTATCCTCTCGTTTCTAAGGGAATGCATTGCCTTGCTTTGGAAAATAATACATTATTTCTTCCACTATTTATGTTATGATAATAATGACCAGCCTTCCCGCTGGGTAGTTTTCTATTTCACCCATGAATATAAATTTGCTCAACTAAAATAACCGCGTATGAACTTGGACTAAGTACTAAAACAAATGGAATTTGCACAACATTGTTAACAGATTTTTTTTATTAATTATAACTATTTCAACAATAATTCAATCACTGAACTAGAAGTTTTTTTCATATCTGATTTCACAGATATCGCACAGCGATTGGGGTTTCCGATATCAAAAGTGAGAATTCATTGAAAAATTAAATTTTTGAGAACCGAATAAAATTTTGTACTCGCACAAAAGTACACAACATTCCACATCACTTGCAAAAAAATGCATTACCACTACCGATCCCATTTCAATATATTTATAACGACTAATTTCTTACAGCCTTATTTATAAAACTTGTTATGGCCTTATAAAGGGTTTTTTAAAACAAATTTTCATAAAAAGTGTTTCTTCTAAACCTTTGTAAAGCCTTTAGAGTTTTTATACAGAGGGTTGTTAGTTATTATGACTTAACAATATGTACTTTATTTTAATGCTATTTTTATTAAAAAAAAATATTTTTATTTTTAATTTTCTTGAAAGAAGTAAACAATGAAATTGTAAACAAATAAATAATAACATATGTATGGCTGAATTGTTGCTTAGCTTTCAATACATTTGAAATTAATAAAACCAACTTGTTTTTATAACACCAAATGAAAGGTTTGCAGAAACTAAAGTCATCAAAACCGCCTTTTTTTTCTATATATGACACTCCTAAGTATTCCTCTTTGCACGGCCCAGTGACCTAATAACCCACTCTATCTCTCTCTAACTATATATGTTTTTTTTTTTTGCTGATTATAATACGAGTATATGCAAACTATCACACATACTATATCTGTTTATTGGCGCGTTTCGTGTCCTACGCATGATTAAACCGCTTATCCGGCCGCTGTCATAATTTGTGAACCTGCTGCTTGCTTTATATATCGTCTGTTGGTTATTGGTTTGCGGCACAGTATATTCAAAATACATTATGTCTGCTGTAAACCAATAACTAACCAACAATATATTGATATATTCAAATTATATTTCTTATGACTCAAAACTACAAATCCATATTCGGTTAAATGAAAGAGAAAATTATTTACATCCTACCAAATTCAGAGGCTTATCACCCAACCATTACATTACCACATTTACATTTTTATTGTGAACACATGTCTTCATACGCGAAAGAATTTGATAAAGCAACGATTTCATTCTGTGGCACTCACACCCATATAACCGAGTAAAGGTGTCTCCTGAGTTAAGTTTTTATTCTTTGCAGATTTTGGTAAAGCATTCTTCTTTTAAATAGTCTAACTTATTTGATAAAAATATGTTCCAATGTTTGTCGATTCTAGTTAACGTAACCTGTGACTTGGGAAAACATTTTAAAATCCCTAATTGCAAGATTCGAAGAATTGAAAAAATGTAACATCTACAAATAAATTTGCGCTTGAAATAAACTTAAAAGTGACATAAAGGTTAAAGGTCCCGAAACGTTTCACACGTTTTGGAAATTTTGGCGGTGAGGCCCATTTTGTAATGCATGGATACGTCAACAAGAAATATTGTCGAATTTTTGAAATTACAAATCTACACAAAATCGAATAGCGTCCAATGAAATGGATTCTGGGTCTGAGGAGTCATTTCTTTGATAACGACGTTGGCCAGGTAATCGTCATCAACGGTTAGCTACATTCGCCAATGATTACCATTTTCATTTCTTATTACAATAGTTACGATAAACAAATAAAACATTAAGAAAATTAATACATTTATGGCATTGGCTGAAGTAGTTGGGACTGTGACTACAAAACCGGAAGGTCTTGGTTTCGAGCACGGTCCCCGAAAGCAAATAAATAAATAAACTTTTGCATCAGTTGTTGTGGAAAAAGTTCTAGTGATGCAGGCATAAGGCACTAATTACTAAAACTACACCGGCTTTTGTGGATGCTTATCCTAATGAAAAATCAGAGCGCCCTCCTTTGTTGATACTGTGTGACAGAATCATCTGCGAAGTAAAATAACCAATAAAATGGCTACTAAACACAGCTTTTAAAATGTAGTACGCCTCGTTGACATCAGGGGCACTGCAACACCGCGTTATTAAAAAAAACGTGCAAAAAGAAGGTATCACCTACTACGCATTCATTACCTGAATGCTACTTCTCTTTAAAAAAATAAAATAAAAAAATATTAAAACACTGAAAAGGGATTGTTTTTTCTGATTTTTGTACGGATACGGGAAAAATCAGTTTTTTTATATGTTAGTTGATTCCAAAAATGGAAAATTTTAGAGGGTTTAAGCATCTAGATATTATTCCTGGACATATATAGTTTCACTGATTACACTCTTCTGCAAAAAAATAAAATAAAAAATGGTATGGAGCAAGATCTTTCTTATGTGATTTGATTGGAATTTAGTGCACTGAATCCAAATATGTCCACAGATTGATTCCATCACTGCTGGTTTTTGAGATTTTCTTATTCAAATAAAATACTGATATTGGAGTACTAAATACGAGTTTATCATAATAAAAGGGCAAAGTTCTTCGTAAATTGCAGCCCTTCTATTTCCAAGAAAATTATGACAAACAAAAAAATATGCCTTCCTTCGATGTGGTCTTACTTACACTTGGAGAAATACTTTTCAGGTATTTAAATATCTCTAAATCTCTCATATCTTATACCAAATCGTTTATTTAGCCTAATTTTATGCACAATGCTAGCAAATAGATCTTTTGCAAATATTTTTCTTACAGAACAGTGTTATGCTAGCATTTCTTGTATTCGATTGAACCGCTGCGCATTCGGGTGTATAATGATGAATATGCTCTCTGATAGTTTATTTTTATACCCTTTACCAAAAAAAATGGTAAAAGGGTATATATAGGTTTGTCATTCCATTTGTAATTACTATAATATCAATAACCAACCCATAAAATATATATATTCTGTATCCTTATGCATAGGAAAGACGAATAAGCGATGTACGCCTGTCCGTCTGTCCGTCTGCCCGTCTGCCCGTCTGTCTGTACGTGAAATCGGCTTTCCGAAGCTCCCATAAAAGCTAGAGACTTCGTTCTTGAACTGGTATATCAGAAATTTTCCAAAATAGATTGGTATCGAAATTCAGCAAATTCGAGCAGACGATTGCAGAGCTGGGAAACTTAAACTTTATTTTGCCATATAAAAGTAACTACCGAAAACAAATTTTTATTTTTTTAATATATAAATTTATTTTACACTTTAGTGCGATTAAAAATGGTATTTTAAATTAAAAAATATAAAAAAAATTGTAAAGACGTTTCCAGGGTTGGAAAACTTTAACTTTTTGTGTTATGTAAAATTAACTACATGTGTCTAAGACTATGTGTGTCACAGGGTATTTTCTCGAGAACTGTATGAGCTACAGACCTGAAATTTTAACACAGTGTGTAGACCTTTATCCTCTACAATAGCAAGTACATGAGAATTGGAAATTATAGGGTATTGCAAAACGAGCAAGGAAAAATGTTAAAATCCCATGTAATATATATACAATTGTATATAGTATATACACTTGAAATTTGTAAGGTGTATGTAAGTGTATTTTCATACAGACGACAACAAATAACACTCAAATTTCAAAAAAATTTAATTAAAGGGTGTTCCATCATTTAATGCAATTTTGACTATGTAATTTTGACAACTTGCTGTATCTTGGAAACCGTAAGAGGAAAACTCTTGAAATTTTCAAAAACGGTAAAACTAAAAAATCAAAATTAATTAAATTAATTAATTAAAAGTTCTATTTTAGTCTGAAACAGCCTTAATCACGATCCTTTAATCTCCTTTAAGAAAGTTGAATAAACTGTATAAGTATCAATGATTTGCAATGATATAATTGTTTCCTAAAGTAAATAATTCTATGTTAAGCGAACTTGAAGTGATTTTTCGCCGAATTAGTGAACAAATTTTGAAAAGTTTAGTGAAAAGTTTAAGCTGTAAAAACTCGTGAGTTGACAAAACTTAAATTTATTACAAGTCGACGCTATTATTGAAAATTGAAAATCCACATCAACTGACACCACACACAGTGGACAAACCACAGAAGAACGCTGATGATGAAGGTTTAGTGGCCTTTTAAAACGGCTAGCTGTTCCGTTCAACTATGTGTTGTCAGAATATTTACAACAAACTTTCATGTTATTTGTTCATTAATAATAATCACATGTAATTTAATAAGCTATACGAACCTTAGCCCGTTCAAATTATAAAAATATAGAGAATCCCTTTCATTTGGTACCCATATCATGAAAGTGATAATTGGACATAAGTGTCCAATTTTTGGCGCCTCCGCCATTTGGGTCATCTCCTTGAAAATAAATACCTTTCATTTGACACCCATATCATGATAGTGATGAATGGACATGTGTCCACTTTTTAATTTTACCCCTTATAAGTGCGAAATTTTCAGAAAGTGTCAAACCCATTCAAGATTCTGTCCAGAAGAAAACAACGCTCCAAAAAGCTTTTTGCTACGTTCAATAATTCGGAAGATATTTCGAGTGTAAAAAAGGTACTAAAATTCAGTTTCACGTGCTAAGCACGTGTCGGCTTATTTTTTAGCAGCATTCGTATGCCTTAAAATTTTTTATCTATCCAACGTAGTTTCCGATATATAATGATATTTATTTTACCCTTTTTTGCCCCTTTTTACACCCTTTTCGCGTTCGAATTTCCCAAAATCCGTTCTTAATGGCTCAATACATCGGAACGGGCACCTACACTAATTTTCAGATCTCTAGCTCTAGTCGTTAATAATAAAATCTCCTTAAAAAAATTTTAAGTCTTTACTTTGGATTATTTGTATTTTTAATTTAATCGCGAATTATATTTTCTATTCGATTCCGAATCTCATTTTTAAATTTGCGAGAGGAATGTTATTTTGCATTCTTGGTTTTTTTTCATCGCAAATTTATTTTTATGTATAAAATTTGCGAATTAAAAAAAATTATTATTTACAATATGGAAAATAAAGTTCGTTCGAATTAATTTCGTTTGCGAAAGAAATTAATTCGAGCACTCTTCCTACCCTCATAAAAACAGAACTGATTTAAAAGCAAATTGGAAAGACTTTAGCGGATAAAATCTTAAAATTTGTCAGCGTTCAACGATACAAAGACTATATATACGTGTCGTTAAAAAATATTTCACTTATATGAAGTTTGACGCAGAAAGAACTGTTGTTACTCCTTTTTGGACTCTGTTAAGTACATGATAATTGCTTTAAGATTTTTGTTACTTTATGAGAGCGGTTGATTAAATTTAACCCGCCAATGGTGACGCAAATTTGACTTTGATCAATGGTGACGCCGGTCTCACGCACCGGGATTTTCAACTGAAGATTTTTCGAAATGTGTTATTAATATTTCATGTTTTTTTTTATATTTATGCTCTTTGAGAATAAAACAAATATATTTAATAAGTTTAAGGTATTTTATTTCAATATTAACATAGAAAGAATTGGTTTATTAGAGAATTGAAAATAACGGCGATTTTAGTAATACATTTTTCAAAATTAAGAAAAAAAATAAAAAATCACATTTTGATAAAGGAATATAATGTTTTTTAGTCCTTCGACATTAGGAACTTTTACAAAATAAACAAAAAAAAAAAAATTAATGAAAAATGTATACTGGGTTATTTTACTCACACACACAGTGACACACGGTCTCACGCAGCGGGTTAGTAAATAAATGCATAACGTGCGCTCATGAAGCAGTTTTGTCATTAACTATTAATAGGGGATGCCCAATGAGGCAGCTATTCGAAATTGCAACAAAAAATAATAACAGGGAATAATGTTATTCTAATATTTTAACACACCCGGTCTCACAGACCACTACGTCACCATTGGCGGGTTAAAAACAAAAACAATAATTTCCGCTTCAAACATGTATGGATGGGCTCCTGAATGTGTATTTAAATGTATTGAATCTGCACACAATATACGGTATCAATGTGCAAACTGTCTGCTATATGGTCTGCCAATTTCAGACTCTTCATTTTATTTTCCAACAACAACTCGATACAATTGTAGCATTACACCAGGACACCATATTTCTATAGCAGAAAACTGGAAACTCCCTGTTTAAATCCATTGTAAAATAATACTCGTATTTCTTAATGTCGTTGTAGCAGTAGTAGTTGTTGTTGTTGTTTTTTGCTGCTGCTGTAGTTGTTCTCTGTCATGTGTAAATGTCAGCGTTGGTCATTATTTTAATGCCGATTAAAATATGTTGACAATGTTCTTTTATATTTTATAATACTTTTTTTATGGAATACTCATTTTTCGATTTTCCCCCACTGCACACGTTTGAATGTCCTGTGTCCTTGTTTTCAGACCTGCTTAAAATAATATTTTCATATGAAATGCAAAATGGTTTTTCTAACTTTTTTTTTGCAATTTTCCAATGCATTTTTTGTTTGTTTGTTAATTCATTGTTTTTCATATTTTTACTTCAGCAGGCATTAATACTGGTATTATTGGAGACAATTTGTGTCATTTTAAATGGTTATAAAAATAAAATTTAATTTATTTAAGGAAAAATAACTGCTTTTGTTAAATATAAACTGATGTAGCAGATTGTTGAAAATGCAATTTAAAATTTAACGATTTATTATTAATTTTAATTCAATGAACAAAATTAAGAAATATTATTTAAAATATTTAACAAAATTTTTTAAACACTATCTTTGAATATTGGACACTTTGCTTTCAATATTAAAAACTGATGACGTCCCAGAAGGTATTCAATGTTTTTCTAGCTGGTTTTTTCACCCGCAATGGATCCATTGGTTAAATAAACTTACGGAAGACCTCTAGGCGTAGAGTTAGAGAGCGTGGTCTTGAACAAAAATCAGTATACATTTTTCAAAATTAAAAATTACCGCAGGGAGTTTTAGGGTGTGATCATTGCTATAAGCAGTATATGAAATTCGTTGTGCGATCTACTATTCACAAACCAATATTTATGTCATAATAAAAAGTTTACAAACAATTTCTGTGATTTTGATTAATAACATCCTCTGTCCAAAAATTGTTTAGGAGAGCCATAACCAGTTATTTTTGCAGTTTCGGCCTCAGTATCAAAATTTTTCAAATTTTGTATACACTATCATGTAGATATAGATAATGACAATGTTCCAACAAATTTTTAGGAAATATTTTCTTAAAGATCAGATCCTAGAGAAATAAAAAAAAAATAATTTACATCGAAATTTTGTTCTGACAAAATAAGTGAACATGTCAAGTGACTATATCTGAAGAAAAATAATGCTAGTGTAGTAACCCTTAACACGATATACATAGGTTCTTTTTGTCAGAACCAAATGCTAAAATTAACAAGTAAGAGTGTTATATTCGGCTGTGCCGAATCTTATATACCCTTTACCAACGTACGTACATATTAGAGTTGTGCTGAAAAGAACGAACTAGTTCAATTGAACTATTCCCATAAGTGAACGATGTGAACTAGTTCAGTCTAGTTGTTCCTTTTTGTTCTTTTGGTCTTTATTGTTCTTTTGGTCTTTCTCGTTCTCTTGGTCTTTCTTGTTCCTTCGTTCGATTTTATTCCTTCGTTCGGTTTTGGTCTTTATTTCGTTTTGTTTATCTTATTCTCTGTTCCTGACTCGGGCTGCCAAATGTGACGATTTTTGGTGCCGAAAATAGAAAAATCGTCGGTTGGTTTCTGGTTTGCGGCACAGTATATTCAAAGTACATTATGTTTGCAGCAAACCAGAAACCAACCGTTCGAAATGACGATCTGACGATTTTTTGTTTAAAATCCTCGATTTTTCAAGTCAAATTGGGCTGCTTTTTATGAAATGTCTAACTGTTATAGCGAGTATACACGTTACTACAAATCGAACGATAAATCGTACAAGTATGAAATTAGTCACTGGTGTCATGCTGTCGTACTTATGAAGTATACTTTGTAGTATGAAAATCAAAAATTTTTGATTTTTGTGGGCGGAGCTTCGCTAAGTACGATATTGTATTGTGTATCATGCTGTTTCATGAGGAGCTGATTGTTCAGTGTTTCTACAGCTGAATTTTAAAATTAGCTTTATGTAGCGGATATTTTAATATAAAAAAAGAACATAAAACCTTCCGGGCAATTTTGTAAAAAATTCCGCAGCAAATTTCTCCCAGGGAACAATTCCAACTAATAGCAATATATAGGGAAAACAAAAAATTCTAATTGGAAAAGGGAGACATTTTCTGCGGAATTTTTACATAATTGCCCTAATTGTTTTAACCATTCTCTACAATATACCCCTTTTGTTTTTGCATTATTTTTTTATTCTTTTTAAGTGCAGTTCACTTATTATTAATAAATCCACCACATTATTCATTTATCCACGTGTATTGCCTTAAAACTTTTCTTTTAAATGAATTAGTATGATTTGTAGTAACGTGTATCTGAAAACCCGTACTAGAACTCATACTACAGTAAGTACGAAATTAAGTATCGTGTATACCCTGCATTAAAATTCATATATGCATGGTATAGTTTTGCAGACTCTTTCTTAATAGTTTATTGTTTAATTTAACAAAAATTTTTTGTTGATGGCTTAGCGTTAAATAAAAATTACATACGTATGTATGCAAGTATGTACACGGGTTGAATTAAAAGAAATTTTATGTGGATGTAACACGTATTTTTTCCGAAATTCAGTTTTTCAGTGATTCCAAAAAATTCATTTTGAATATAACACTTTCTATTTTGTTTTACCTTCTATTGTAAAGATACAATGAGTAGTCTTGTGTAGTTCATGAACGAACTAGTTCAAATGAACGATTCAGTACTTTGAACTATGTGAACTAGTTCAATTGTTTTACGATCACTAGTTCAATTTTTGATCTAGTTCAATTTTTGAACTAAGAACTAAGACACAAAATGAACTAACACAGAGGATATGAACTAAATGTTTTCAACGTTTTGCTTTACTTTTTTACTGTTTGTGTGCTTTGCTTCTATACCATTGATCACCAAAAGGCCGCCCGTGGGCACTTTGTTATGCTCTTTTTTACACGTACATTCACGGTTGCCACTCTAAATTTTTTTTCGGGACCAAAATTCATCAAAAAAAGGACCAAAATAAAAAAAAGAGGACCAATTTGTTTGCTATTTTATTGGCATACCAGCTATGCTTACAATATTATTTAACAAAACATTTATTTAACAAAACATAAGTAAAAATTAAACGTAAAGATTTCTAAACATTAACAAAAAGTGCTTGAATTCAATTTGCACATACATACATAAAACAAATTAACATAAAATGTATACACATATATAGATATAAATGTATATAATACACATAAATGACTAGTGTTACGTTTTTGCACCAAATAAAATATGATGGTGATTCTATTCTAAGCCCAGCCTATGTCTTTTACTGACCAAACGTAATGAGGCTCTGATTTTTGCGCACAAAGTTCTTTGGACAACATTATATTATTGATTGAACTGAACTCTAATTTATTCCTTAATTTGGTTTTGATAAGAGAAAGTTCAAAAAATGTACGTTCTGCTGCCGCCGAACTATGTGGAAGGCTCATTAAATCATATATAAAATCAGTCAATTCTTGAAAACATTTCTCATCCATACCGTTTTTATATAAACTAACTTTTTCCCAAAATACGCAAACGTCCATATCAGGTTTAAGATTAGTGTTTAAAAGTCTTAAGAGTTTCCATTGTGTTAAAATAATATCTATATCACATTTAATTAAATGAGAAAAATTGCTTACTAAAGGCATTATTGACGTTTCTGTGTCTGAGAAAACTTTGTTGGGAGTAATTACGCATAAATTTTTTAAATCAGTTCTTCCAAAGTCAAACCGTTGCTGAATTTGTTTCAAAAATTCAACGTAAAAGTTTAAAATATTTGTTTTAATTGTGATTCGTTGCGAATCCGTAAAGTTATCGCTTTCAAGAAAGTTTTCTGCTCTACTTCCTATAAAAATATTTTTTCCTTGCAGATATTTCGTTTTGTCATGTATATTAAAATTTTCCAGACAATCAATATTTTTATGCATAAAATTACTCAAAAGTAGTTTGAAATGTACTTCAATTTGGGAGTACAAAAAGGGTAAGCGAACTTTTTCAGATTGGAACTCTTTATTCAGGGTATTAATTATTTTCAATACGTAGGCCAAAAACAACATGTAAACTTTTAGTTCTGGATCACCCATTAAATTCGCTAATTCAAATGCACTAATGCCACTTACTTCAAGACACGTGGATAAAAAATATAGTCGAAGCGCTTCCCACTGTTCATTAATCCGTGCAATCACACTTTCCAGAGCGAGCCAACGAGTAAAAGAAATTCCAAGTATTTTGTGTGGTTTTACGCCACAATAATCCTGAAATTCCTTGAACTCGTTGATTCGCTTTGGGCTGTAAAAGAAAAATTTATATATATCTCTACACAGCTTTTCACTTTTCGCTGGTAGCTGTTTGCTGGCGTAGCTCGAACACAAATGTAGCGAGTGGCAAGTGCATTTGATGTAAAATATATTAGTATCATTTTTTAATTTCGTTTTCAGCCCATTTAATTCGCCGGCCATCGGCTTTGCAAAAAATTACTTTATCGTTTGGTATATTGACTCAGAATCGCTTTTGGTAGGTTCAATTAGTGATAAAAATCTGTCACGAATGGTATTCGATAACTTATCAAAATACCTTACCACCAGAACCAGACACTTTTTTGTTGATACGTCCGTGGTTTCGTCCACAATCAAAGAGAATTTACACGTTCTGAGATCCGATACTATTCTCTTCATTCCTTCGTTCCCTAAAATCTCTGCTAGCTGGGTCGATTTTGTTCTCCCGCAGCGTAAAGACTGAGCTATTTTTGAGTCCGGACAACACACGGCTAGCAAATTTGGCAAATAATCCATAAGGATAAATGGAAGATTATGTGCCATTATGAACATCACTAAACTGAATTCTGCGTTTCGGATTTGCTTTTCTAAAGTATTATTTTGTTCTTTAAGAAAAGAATCTAACTTCACTTGACCCTTTTTCTTGGTCACATTTTGAAAATGGCTTGATTGCTCTGTGTGTCGTTTTAGCTTCGCTACGTGGTTCACCATGGACTTTTCGCAAGCAATGCAGTATGCGCTCCCATTTTGCTCTTTGAGCCTATTAAATTGGGTTAGCCATTCTTTCCGAAATTTGCGTCTTGGATCCTTTTTTTCGCCAGCTGTGTCGCTAAATATGGAATAGGTAATCAATTACATGCTCGTTCCATGAAATACGTACTTATGTACGTATGTATTTATTACCTTTCACTGCCATCGCTTTCGATTGACTGCGTGTGAGGCCGTTGTTCTGCAACCTTCGCCTTCTTTATCAAAAACCTGAAACAACATATCAATCAATGCAAAAATTTAAATTTCCTATCCATTCAAATGATTCTTCAACTTACTTGTCCATGGTAAATTATTGTCTAGTTTTACTTTTACACAAACAATTACATACTTATAATAAAATATTTGTTACACTGAAGTTGATTTGTCAATTTCTGATTTGTAAACAAAAGAAACAATTGACCAGTGTTGTCAATTTAGCTTTTTCCCCCTAGATTTAGCTTTTTTTTGACTGACAGGTAGTATTGCCAGATTTACTATTGTTTGCTGGTAAAATTCGATTATATTTTCAAGTGATGTCAACGAATCAAATCTTTCGCTTTATGTGAACAGTGTTGATTTTCGTAAATAAATTTTTAAAGGCGTGATGAAACACTCAAAATTTGGTTGTATCACAATTGTAAACATTTTCATAAAAGGGACCAAATCAGAAAAAAAATGGACCAGTGGACCAAACGTAGAAAAAAGGACCATTTTTGGTCCAATTGGACCAAAGTGGCAACCGTGCGTACATTCGTACAAGCATGCAATTTGCTCTCTTTTACATTACATATGTATGTGTTTGCTTATCATTGTTCTATACTCATCCATATGTATGTATGTATGTATGCATGTATATTTGGTTCTTTTTTATCGATGGCTACTACCACAAATGCAATAAACAAGAAAACACAAGTAAACACTTAAAAATATTTTAAAATTTAAAATATTTAAAGGTTTTCACACTAAATATGTTTTATAAACTCATTATAAACCAAATTTATTATTAATTAATTAGTTTTCGTAGTTTTTTAGTCACAGAGTCTGTGTTTTAAATTTTTCCAAAGACCACACAAACATACATACATACATATGCATGTAGAATTGTAGATGTAAAATCATTGAACTAAAAAGACCTAACTAATTCATTGAACTAAAAAGACCGATTGAACTAAATGAACGAACTAGTTCATTTATAAATAATGAACTAAAATGACCGGTCACTGAAATGAACTAAATGGCACAAGTCTAACAATGAGCCTTATTACGGGTGTCGTAGTACGACTATTTTGTAATAGCTTAAAGAACATTGCAGCATTTTTTGTTTAATCTAGCACAAAATCGTCTTAATGTCTTCGTGTAGAATTCATGTATGAACACGAATTGTTATGTTATTGTTTGGTAATAAATACATTTATAAAATAAAACATATCGTCGATTGGTTTCTGATTTGCGGCACAGTATATTCAAAATACATTATGTCTGCAGCAAACCACAAACCAACAGACGATATGTATACATGTTTACAGAAAGTACATTTTGATTTGTCCGATTTTTTAAGTATGAAATGACGATTTTTTTTTTTGTATTTTATCGGTATTTCGAAGATTTTTCGATAATTTTATCTGGCAGCCCTGGTTCCTGATCAATGCACATCAGTGTTGGCAAAGTTGGTACAATTGTACTTTTTTTTGGTAACATTCAAACTCTCAAAGTACAATAGTACACCAATGACTTGTTTAGTACATACGTCTTTTTAAAAGTAAAACGCACCGAGAATATAAAAAAAATTTGAAGTCATCCATTTCCAAATTATTTTTCTTCTAAATTCGGATGATAAGCATATCACGTAGCATATTAATTTGTATATTTTAAATTTCACATCCCAATTTACAAGCAAATTTTTGAAAATGATTCGGTAGCCAGAACAAAGTCGATTATTTATTAAAAATAAATAAAAATATGTAATTTCAACTAAAAAATATTTTAGTACAATTAAGGTAAAAAAGTAAAATTTTTAAATCTTATTGGTACAATACCAAATTCTCAATGCCATCCCTGATACACATGCAAAACATTTCAATTAAAAGATTATAGTTGCTGATTTGCATACTGTTAAAAAGAGACAAATGTAGTGTGCCTATTAATTAGCACACTAATCAAAACAAACACCAGAAAATGTATACTTAGTGAAAAATACAAGTGAGTTTTACAAAATTAAAAGAAATAACTTGTAGTATTGATTTAAATAACAGATTGTGAAAAAGATTATTAGAATTAAAAAAGTGAATAAAATTGATTTTAAACTGATTACGGATTTCATTTAAATTCGTTCAAAAATAATAGTTTTTACCTTTTACTTGCTTAAAGCATACAACACACGAAGAAAACATTGAAGAGGATTCGACGACTGTGCAATCTGTGTTTTGTTGTTCACTGAACAACTGACCGAAAAGAACAACTGAACGAAAAGAACGAACTAGTTCTTTTTGTTGTTGGGATCAAAAAGGAACAATCCGCAAAAGGAACAACTATGCCCAACTCTAGTACATATATATTATATACAGACACATACATACATACATATTTATTTTGTGAAAAAAAAATTATTTCTTTTTTCACTAAAGCAATTAATAATAAGTGACCTTTCAGTATTTTTCGATTAAAGAATTTGATTCAATTATTTTATTTTCGATATTAGCAATAGTTGAATATTTTATTTAAACGTTTTTTTCCTACAGGATTTTTCTTTAAATTTTTTCTCAGAAAGAAAAGGTATCAGGAAAATGAAACGGAACATGTCCTTTAATTTATCTTTAGCGATAAATTTTAGTTTTATCTCCATTTACTAAAAATTAATAGTTATTCTGCTGAGAGCACAATATGCACAAACCTTCGTTTATACTTCAATTAGATATCCATAAAAAATTAAACATGTATTAAAAATCTTGATTTATGATTTTCCTAAAACATAATATATGTTTAAATGCAAAAAAAAATATTTTTGGTTATTTTTTTACCGAAACTTTTTTCAATCTCCAACCTGAAACCATATTTCTAAATTTTCTGTTTCTTAATATTAATTTATTTCTTTCTAAAATACAGAATATATTTAATAACTAAAGAAATAATTAGTTTTATGTACCAGAAAAAGTTTAAGTTTTCCTGCTCTGGAGCTATGTCTTTTATTTTTCTAATTTCTATGCCAAACTATTTCATTCTAAGTCATAAAGTATATAAAACTTGTAAACAAAAAGAAAAAACTAATTTGACCTAGTTACTTTTGTAAAAAAACAATCAATTTACCAACCCGGGAATCATCAGCCTTTTAGATTTTTGTGATTAAAAAAATTAATGACTTTTCTTTCAGAAGCATAAAATATATCAATTTATAAAGGAAAAGAAAAAAATTTTTAGACCTATTTAATTTTACAAAAAGTGTAAGTTTTCCAACCCTGGAATCATAATTTAGGATTTTCCTAATTCCTTATACCAATCTAGTTCTTTAAAAAATACATAAAATATGTTAAGTGAAAGAAGCAAAAACGAAATAAGAAAAAACTTAGTTTCATTTAATTCCTTTAATATTTAAAAATTCAGTAAAGTGCGACTTTGACTCGCGCACGAAGGGTTCCGTACATTCGGTTCTGAGCATTTTTTAATGTGGCTTTTTTGCTTTTTTGAAGTTTTTTTTCAGTTTAAACGATTTTTTCAGTTTTGTCACTTTTTTCTCATTTTGGCGATTTTATACCCTTTACCAACAAAAATGGTAAAAGGGTATATATAGGTTTGTCATTCCGTTTGTAATTTCTATAATATCAATAAGCGACCTATAAAATATATATATTCTGGATCCTTATGCATTGGGAAGACGAATAAGCGATGTCCGTCTGTCCGTCTGTCTGTACGTGAAATCGGTTTTCCGAAGCTCCCGGAAAAGCTAGAGACTTCGTTCTTGGACTGGTGTGTCAGAAATTTTCCAAAATAGATTGGTATTGAAATTCAGCAAAATCGAGCAGACCATTGCAGAGCTGGAAAACTTAAACTTTATTTTGCCATATAAAAGTAACTACCGAAAACAAATTTTTATTTTTTTTTTTAATAAATGAACTTATTTTACACTTCAGTACGACTAAAATTGGAATTTTATATTAAAAAAATATGAAAAAAAATTAAAAACACGTTTCCAGGGTTGGAAAACTTTAACTTTTTGTGTTATGTAAAATTAACTATGTCTAAAACTATATTAGTATTTTCTCGAGAACCGTAAGAGCTACAGACCTGAAATTTGGACACAGTGTGTAGACCTTTGGCCGCTACAACAACAAATACATGAGAATTGGAAATTAAACGGTGTTCCAAAACGAGCAACGAAAAATTTTAAAATCCCATGTAATATACATACAATTGTATTTGTATTGTATAATTTGTAAGTTTAGTGAATTTTTATACAGACTACAAAAATTAACACTAAAATTACCAAAAATTTAAATTAAAGGGTGTTCCATCAGTTAATGCAATTTTGGCAACTTGCTGTATCTTGGAAACCGTAAGAGCAAAACTCTTGAAATTTTCAAAAACGGTAAAACTAAAAAAACAAAAAATTATATAATCGCCAAAACGAAAAAAAGCACCAAACTAAAAAAAAATTTCTAAAGCTAAAATAAATCGCATAAAACGGAAGAATTGCTAAAATGAAAAAAAAATCGCCAAAATGAAAGAAAATCGCTAAAATGAAAAAAAACCCCAAAACAGGAAAAAATCGCCAAAAACAAAACAAAAATTGCCAAAACGAAAAAAAAAATCGCCAAAATGAAAAAAATCGCCAAAACGAAAAAAAACCTAAACAACAGACATAAATCGCCAAAATGAAAAAAAAATCGCCAAAATGAAAAAAACAAAAAAAAAGAAAAAAATCGCCTTAATAAAAATAAACCCAAAAACAAAAAAAATCGCCAAAATGAAAGAAAATCGCTAAAAAGAAAAAAAATCGCCAAAATGAAAAAAATCGCCAGACGAAAAAAAAACCTAAAAACACAAAAATCGCCAAAATGAAAAAAAATCGCCAAAATGAAAAAAATCGCCAAAACGAAAAAAAAATCGTCAAAATGGGAAAAATCTCCAAAATAAAGAAAAGCCCAAAAACAGAAAAATATCGCCAAAATGAAAAAAACCTCCAAAAACAGAAAAAATCGCCAAAACGAGAAAAAAGCGACAAAACTGAAAAAAACCTAAAAAACAGACAAAAATCGCCAAAATGAAAAAAAATCGCCAAAATGAAAAAATCGCCAAAACGAAAAAAACCAAAAAAAAAAAACAAAAAAATCGCCAAAATGAAAAAAAACCCCAAAACAGGACAAAATCGCCAAAAACAACAAAAAAAATTGCCAAAACAAAAAAAATCGCCAAATGAAAAAATTGCCAAAACGAAAAAAAACCTAAAAACAGACAAAAATCGCCAAAATTAAAAAAAATCGCCAAAATGAAAAAAAAAAACAAAAAAAAAATAGAAAAAAAATCGCCTAAATAAAAATCGCCAAAATGAAAGAAAATCGCCAAAATGAAAAAAAATCGCCAAAATGAAAAAATTCGCCAAAATGAAAAAACCCCAAAACGAAAAAAACCCCAAAAAAATCGCCAAAAGGGGAAAAATTTTTTTTTTTTTTTTTTATGCATGAATTTTTATTTATTGTATCTTCATATATGAACTAACAATAAGTATTCAAATCTTAAATCTAAAAAAATATAATTAGGCCCGACCAATGTCGGACATAAGCTTAGTAGTAGTTATATATAATACATATGTAAGTAGTGATAATCAAAAGGGAAAAAATAAAAATAAAAGTATTTTCAAGAAGTCCCATCTGGAGTGCTGTGAATAAGAGCCATTGTGTCCCTCTTTTTTAGGCGGATGTGTCCAGTAAAGTTCAAAATATTACGGGCAAGCGGATTAGGATGTGACTCGAGTTTTGTTAAATATTTGCCAGCGTATTTTGCAATTTCTTCAGTCACTAGTGGCATATTCAAATCACGATGTATATTTGAATTTTTGATGTACCATGGGGCCGATGTTATCATGCGTAAAATTTTATTTTGCCTGCGTTGAATTTTCTCTACATTTGAAGCTGAAGCAGTGCCCCATAGTTGAATTCCGTAGCACCATATTGGCTTTAAAAGCGACTTGTATATTAAAAGTTTACAGTCTAGGCTAAGTGTTGAATTTCGACCAATCAGCCAATGTACCTGAGTTAGTTTAAGTTTCATTTGAGTTAACTTAGAATCAATGTGGTGTTTCCATGTAAGTCGTCGATCAAGGTGTATACCAAGATATTTCACATGTGAATGTTGAGAAACAACTTGATTGTTAATCCGAATGGGGGAACAAGTATCTCTTCGTAAAGTAAATGTTACTTGAACACACTTTTGTTCATTTACCTTGATTCTCCATAAGTTTAACCAAAGCTCCATCTGGCTAATGTGTTCCTAGAGTTTGCGGGATGCCTCATCAGGGTTTTCATGCATACTAAGGCAGGCTGTATCGTCGGCAAATGTGGAAGTATGGATACTACTGCTCACAGGCATATCACAAGTATAAATTAAATATAAAACTGGTCCCAGTATACTCCCCTGTGGCACACCAGATGAAATTGTTTCAGGCCTACTTGTAAAGTCTCCTTCCGCAACAGTGAACTTACGGGAAATAATGTAACTTTCCAAAAGATTTAAAATGTTTATTGGTAAGTAAGTCTTCAATTTTAAAATAAGGCCTTCATGCCACACTTTATCAAATGCCTGAGAAACGTCAATAAACAGCGCAGAACAATACTTTTTTCCCTCAAAAGTTCTTCTTATAAATTGAACTAATCTGTGAGTTTGTTCAATGGTGCTATGCTGACTTCTAAAACCAAATTGATGGTCTGGTATGCACCCACTACTAATTAGAATTGGGGACAATTTTGTTTTGAGCAGTTTTTCGAAAAGCTTTGACATTGTAGATAGTAGACTTATTGGCCTATATGACTCAGCCTTTGTTATATCTTTGCCCGGCTTTGGAATCATTTTAACCTTGGCAAGTTTCCAGTTGTGTGGATAATACTCCAGTCGTAAAATAGCATTAAATATGAATAACAGGATTCTCATTGCAATACGAGGCAAGTTCATAAGCATCTGATTACTAATTCCATCAATACCCGGAGCTTTCTTCGGGTTGAGTTCGGCAATTAATTTTTGTAAATCACGCGTCTTAAACTTTATGTGTTGAGGGGGTAGAGCGACTATATTCGGCAAATCAGCAACACCAGTACATATATTTGGCGTAAAAACGGATTTTAAGTGCTCAGCAAATATTTTACATTTTTCAGTATCGCTTCTTGCCCAACCTCCGGTAGATGTGCGTAGAGGTGGCTTATACTCAACGGGTGTTTTAAGCTTTCTGGCAGCGCGCCACAAGGAGTAATTAGACGCCGGTGTAACAGCTAGACCCTCCAGATAATTTTTAAGAGATGCAATTTTTTCAGATGCAAGCAACTCTTGGAGTCGTTTAGTGCACTCTTTAAATCTGATTTTATTTTGTGGTGATCTGTGCTGTTGCCATTCCCTTCTAGCCCTTCTTTTTTCACGTACGAGACGTTCAATGTCTATAGAATAAATTTTATTAAACCCAATCTGCGGATGGGAGATAGTGGCATGTTCAGCAGCCTGTTTAATATTCTCGCTGAGATTGGCAATGTTCGATTCAATATCATCGGGTGTTCTAAGCGTAATGTTTTCCGTACAATGACTGCTGAGATATTTTTTGAACCCCAGCCAATTTACACGATTGATCATCTTCACATATGGGTCAGGTAAGTTACTTCTTAATGGGCTACAAATTGTGATGATCGTCGGGGAGTGATCGGACGAGAGATCAAGAGAAGCTTGAACTTGAATTAAATCCCTAGAGATATTTTTTATGACTCCAAAATCTATAACGTCCGGAATTTTTTGTATGTCAGTAGGCCAATAAGTGGGCTCCCCACTCGAAATGACATCCAAGCCCATTTTTGAAATAGTGTTGAACAATGCTCGACCTCTGGGTGTAACAAGGCGCGAACCCCAGAACGTATGTTTCGCATTGTAGTCTCCAGCTGCTACAAAACAAGGTCCAAGAGATTTGTAGAAATCCTCATATTGATTCTCAGTGATTGAAAATCTGGGAGGGGAGTAAATTGATGATATAACGAAATTTGAACAAAAACTTTCAATGCCAATATTTGTTGCTTGTAGGTATTCTTCACAAATGTTATCAAGAACATAGTGCTTGAGTCTTGACTTTATTAGAATTGCTGATCCACCGCAAGCCCTTCCTCTAGGGTCCTTTGTATCATATATAGTGTAGCCATAAATTTTAAAAAGACTTCTCGAAGTCAAGTGAGTCTCAGATACTAACATTATATCAATATTTTTTTCCGTGAGGAAGTGCTCAAGTTCATTTTTATGTTGGCGAATGCCGTTTGCGTTCCAGAAACATATTGTTAACGTGTTCATGGCTTATTTAGTATTGCGTGAAGCAGAGTATTCTGCATTCGCAACATTTCTTGCATCATGGTAGTCATATTTGTTGTAAAATTGTTTATAGTTTGCACAAGATTTTCAATAGTGGCTTCAAGGCGATTATAATTAAAGTTTGAGTTTGTATTTGTAGAATTATTTTGCGGTGAAACATTTTGTGTCGGAATAGAACTAGCCTTAGCAGCATCTGCATACGATACACGGGAAGTAACTGGTTGGCTCATTTGCTGAAAAGTGGCAGAGTAAACGTTTGCTGATTGAGCTGGAGCTAATTTAGGTTTTTGCACCATAGTCTTCTTTACCAAAGAGTACACACGACAACCTCTGTAGTTAGCAGTGTGATTTTCTCCACAATTACTGCATTTTTTGTTACTTTGATCTTTCGGTTTATTGCAACTAGCAGTGCCGTGCAACTCGCCGCACACAACACAAACAGTATGTAATTTGAAGTAAGTTTTAGTATGGCCATATTCTTGACAATTATGGCACTGTACGGGTCCTGAACGCTTGTGTGGTTCTTCAACGGTTATTTTTCGATATAAGAGATATCTTAAATTATATATTGGATGGGTCTCACTCTTTTTCAATTTTATATCATTTGGCTCAAGTTCAACGCGAAATAGAGGTTGAGGGATCTTTTCCCTATTTATTATATTGGACACATTTTTTACCTTGAACCCCTGGAGGACGAGTGCATCTTTTATTTCTTCGGGGACAACATAAGAATCTATGCCCTTCAATACGATCTGCATGCCTTTAGCGCTCTTAAGCTGGTATGTGTAGAAGCTTGTTTTACTTTTTTCAAATTCATCAACCATTTTGCGGAAATCTTTTTCGTCATAAATTTGGATTTTAGTTTCATCGATGTTGCCACGTTTTATTGGAACAATATGAAATTTATTCTCACCAATGACCGAAATTAATTTTTTAATAAGGGCATTTGAATTTTTTTGTCTCAAATAGATTGGTGGCGGCTTGGATGTTTTGTTCGAGGATACCTCGGGTTTGTCGTTGTCATCTTGAAAAATTTTAAAGCGGTTCTGGCGATTAGTTGAGGCTGCGCTGTTATCCCTAGACACTTTTGGAGCAGATGAGATTTTTGAAGAATTCGGGCTTCGCCCGCGCTTTAAAATTGTAATGTATCTGTCCATTCCAACTTGTACCTTGAGTTTCGAGCCGCTGTTATCTGTAGTGATAACTTTGTTAAGTGATAAACACGAGCCTGAAGGGGATGATATTACTGACTTAAATGAAGAAGTACGGGGAAACTGTAATGTTAATGCATCATTACTATTTGGCATTGGACAAAGCGAAGTTGATCGCTGACGAAAAATTGGCGTTGCCGTTAACAAAAGATTTTCATCAGATTTATTTTTTATATTTTTTTCATTCAGAGTTTCAGAACTCACAGTAAAATAAGCATTTCTGCCGTTAGAACTCACTTCAAGTTTTTCTGTATTTGAGGAATTCATACAAAGAATTCCTCAAGGGTTATTCGTTTATGTTTTTTTTTTTTATTTTCGGTATTTTTTGTTTTTGTTATTTATGATTGTTTGTTTGACTTTGAGGTATTCCTCAATATCACTTGTTTAAGTTTTTTTTTGCGGTTTTTTTGTTTTTGTTATTTTTACTATGTAAAAAATATTAGCAAAGCAGAAAGCTTATTTATTAAAGACAGTATGTATGTACCTATTACGAATAATATGTACTACTAATATTTTTTTTTGTATATGTAATTTTTGTTTGTTTTGTAAGTAAAATTCCGCTTTTCGACTGTTCGCTATGAAGGTACCACGAGAACTGAGGGGAAAAAAATCTCCTAAATAAATAAAAATAAACCCAAAAACAAAAAAAATCGCAAAAATGAAAAAAAAATCGACAAAATGGGAAAAATCTCCAAAATGAAGAAATTTATAAATTTTTTTACAAAACAAATATGTATGTATGTGTCTGTATACTATATATATGTACGTACGTTGGTAAAGGGTATATAAGATTCGGCACAGCCGAATATAACACTCTTACTTGTTTTCGGTTTTTTTTTATATTGGCGATTTTTTTCTGTTTTTTGGGGGTTATTTTCATTTTGGAGTTTTTTTCATTTTGGCGATTCTTTTTCCATTTTGGCGATTTTTTTCTATTTTGCGGGTTTTTTTCATTTTAGCGAATTTTTTTCCATTTTGGCGTTTTATTTCATTTTGGCGACTTTTTCCTGTTTTGGGGTTTTTTTTTATTTTGGCGATTTTTTTCTGTTTTTGGGGGTTTATTTTCATTTTGGCGATTTTTTTTCCATTTTTAGCGATTTTTTTCTATTGTGGGGGTTTTTTTTATTTTGGCGATTTTTTTTTTCATTTTGGCGTTTATTTTCATTTTAGCGATTTTTTCCTTTTTTGTAGGGATTTTTTTCATTTTGGCGTTTTCTTTCTGTTTTTTCGGTTTTTTTCATTTTGGCGATTTTTTCTGTGTTTGGGGATTTATTTTCATTTTGGAGTTTTTTTTTTCATTTTGGCGATTTTTTTTCTATTTTGGGGGTTATATCATTTTGCCGAATTTTTTTTCATATTATCGTTTTTTTTCATTTCGGCGATTTTTTCCTGTTTTGGGGTTTTTTTTCATTTTGGCGATTTTTTTCTGTTTTTGGTGGTTTATTTTCATTTTGGCGATTTTTGTTCATTTTTTGCGATTTTTTCCTATTTTGGGGGTTTTTTCATTTTGGCGATTTTTTTTTTCATTTTGGCGTTTTTTTTTTCATTTTGGCGATTTTTTCCTGTTTTGTTGGGGTTTTTTTCATTTTGGCGACATTTTTCTGTTTTTGGGCCTTTTTTCCTTTTTGGAGATTTTTTTCATTTTGGCGATTTTTTTTCTGTTTTTTGGGTTTTTTTTCGGTTTGGCGATTTTTTTCATTTTGGCGATTTTTTCTTGTTTTGGGGTTTTTTTTATTTCGTAATTTTTTTCTGTTTTTGGGGCTTTTTTTCATTTTGGAGTTTTTTTTCATTTTGGCGACTTTTTTTCATTTGGCGATTTTTTCCTGTTTTGGGGTTTTTTCATTTTGGCGATTTTTTCTGTTTTGGGAGCTTTTTTCATTTTGGAGATTTTCTCCTGTTTTTGGTTTTTTTTCATTTTGACGATTTTTTTCTGTTTTTTGGGGTTTTTTCGTTTTGGAGATTTTTTTTTCATTTTGGCGATTTTTTCATTTTGGGGTTTTTTTCATTTTGGTGATTTTCTTTCATTTTGGCGATTTTTTTTTTCATTTTAGCAATTTTTCCAGTTATTCGCGATTTATTTTAGTCTTAGATATTTTTTTTGTAATTTGGTGTTTTTTTCTGTTTTGGCGATTTTGTTTTTGTTTTTGGCGATTTTTTTCGGTTTGGCGATTTTATAATTTTTTGATTTTTTAGTTTTACCGTTTTTGAAAATTTCAAGAGTTTTGCTCTTACGGTTTCCAAGATACAGCAAGTTGTCCAAATTGCATAGTCAAAATTGCATTAACTGATGGGACACACTTTAATTTAAATGTTTTTAAATTTTAGTGTTAATTTTTGTAGTCTGTATAAAAATATACTAACCTTACAAATTTCAAGTGTATATACATACATACATACAATTGTATGTATATTACATGGGATTTTAAAATTGTTCGTTGCTCGTTTTGTAACACCCTTTAATTTCCAATTCTCATGTCTTTGTTGTTGTAGCGACCAAAGGTCTACATACTGTGTCCAAATTTCAGGTCTGTAGCTCTTACGGTTCTCGAGTTTTAAACATGGTTAATTTTACATAACACAAAAAGTTAAAGTTTTCCAACCCTGGAAACGTCTTTTTAATATTTTTATATTTTTTTAATTTAAAATTCCAATTTTAGTCGTACTGAAGTGTAAAATAAGTTCATTTATTAAAAAAAAATAAAAATTTGTTTTCGGTAGTTACTTTTATATGGCAAAATAAAGTTTAAGTTTTCCAGCTCTGCAATCGTCTGCTCGATTTTGCTGAATTTCAATAACAATCTATTTTGGAAAATTTCTGACAAACCAGTCTAAGAACGAAGTCGCTAGCATTTCTGGGAGCTTCGAAAAACCGATTTCACGTACAGACAGACGGACAGACGGACAGACGGACATAGCTTATTCGTCTTCCCTATGCATAAGGATCCAGAATATATATATTATATGGGTCGCTTATTGATGTTATAGAAATTACAAACGGAATGACAAACCTATATACATTTTTACCATTTTTTTTGGTAAAGGGTATAAAAATGTTTGTATTGTATATCTACATGCGGGATATACATAATATAAGACTTAAAATAAGGATAAATACCTCATAAAGGACAGACAAAAACAAACACACACCTGATAATGATTTCTTATTAACTAAGCAAATATCAAAAAATAATTTTCAAATGTGTTTAGATAGAACGACGTAAGTGGCGTTATGTTTCTTTGTAAGAAAATAATTCGTTTGCAATTCAATGTTTGCTAAAATAGTACGTTAGTGTTGAAACTTATTTGAAGAACCGTAGAAGTTGTGTTGTCTACCACTGCGGAAAACCTGAGATAAGATAATTTTTAAAATCTTAGTTAAATATAATTTTTTTAATGAGGAATAACTTGAATGGGCTCTGTTAGTTGTTGAACTTAAGTGTATATAAGTTTTGATGCTTCAAATATTTTATTATACCCTTTACCAACAAAAATGGTAAAAGGGTATATATAGGTTTGTCATTCCGTTTGTAATTTCTATAATATCAATAAGCGACCCTTAAAATATATATATTCTGGATCCTTATGCATAGGGAAGACGAATAAGCGATATCCGTCTGTCTGTCTGTCCGTCTGTCCGTCAGTCCGTCTGTCTGTATGTGAAATCGGTTTTCCGAAGCTCCCAGAAAAGCTAGAGACTTCGTTCTTGGACTGGTGTGTCATTTCAGTTAAATAGATTTCATGTTTTAGGAAAATCATTACTCAAGATTTCTTATACATGGTTAATTTTTTTATGGATATCTAAACTAATTGAAGTATAATCGAAAAATACTGAAAGGTCACTTACTATTAATTGTTTTAGAGAAAAAATTTTTTCATAAAACAAATATGTTTGTATGTGTCTGTATACTATATATGTATATGTACGCACGTTGGTAAAGGGTATATAAGATTCGGCACAGCCGAATATAGCACTCTTACTTGTTATTGAAGAAGCTGCCTGTAAAAAAATTAAGTTGAGTTAAGATGTTATGGCATATGTATTATTTATCCAAGAAGACTTAAGTTAAAATATAAATGCGTATAGTTTTATTAATAATGACATTTTATAATTGAAATATAGCTGAGTGATAGATCCTGAAGAAGAGAATAAGAATATGTAATAAAATGAAAAAGCACTTATGTCAACTTAACGCATTATTATATATTGCCATAGATATATGTTTGTTCATAAGAGTTTCCGGGGCACTAAAAAGAGTAGGATAACAAATAAATCCGAAATAATTTCTTAATCGGGCTTAAGTTCAGTAATTTCAATTCTTATTGAATGAAATATTTTTATTAATTAATGTGAGTTTCTAAAGAAGAGAAGAAAAATTAAACTAGACCTTATTAGCTGGGGGAAATACCGACATTTGTCTGTGCAGCCACGCACTTAATCAGCATCCTAGTGCATCTACTTGGGTAAAGATTGTTATTAACATCAGCTATTTAATGCAAATTAAATAAAATTAAATAAAAATCACATGGAATATCAGAAATGATTATATTGTGTATACAATTATTGATTTACCTTTGATAAATACATTTATAAGTATCACTATTCATTTTCTGTTTTTCCGTTTTTTCACTTTCTATCCAGGTTAGCACGAAGTTATATCAGTCTACCTAAGTTTGTTTAATTAGTCTTGTATATCTTTTACGATCAGTTCTCGTTGAAACTTCATAGTGAACAAATGTCTTAGCAGAATTTTTCTTACATACATACTAAACAAAAAAAAAATCATAAAAAATATTCATAGTACATAATATTTATAAAACATATTGACTTTGATAAATAAGCTTTATTTGCTTTGTTAATATTTTTTACATAATCAGAAATAACAAAACAAACAAAAAACAGCAAAGAAAGTGGCATTGATGTACCTCGAAAACAAATAATTGTGAAGTGAACTCTAACGGCAGAAATGCCTATTTTACTGTGAGTTCTGAGGTTTTCAATGAAAACAATAAGAATAAAAAAATCTGATGATAGTCTTTTTCTAACGGCAAAGCGATCAACTTCGCTTTGTCAAATGCCAACTAGTGGTTCGTTAACATTATCCCGTGCCTAGTAATTATAGATTTAAGTCAGCGATATCATCTGCTTCGGGCTCGTAGTCATTACTTAACCAGCTTATAACTATATATAACATTAACCCAAGACCAATGGTCCAAGTCGGAATGGACAGATATATAACTGTGGTAAAGCGCGGGCGAAGCCCAAATTCTTCTAAGCTTTAATCTGCTAAAAGATATCTAGGAATAACAGCGCATCGTCTACTAATCGTCAAAACCTTTTTAAAATATTGCAAGATGACAACGACAAACCCGATGTATCCTCTAACTAGACCTCCAAGCCTCCACCAATCTGTTTGAGAGAAAAAAATTCAAACGCTCTTATTAACAAGTAAGAGTGCTATATTCAGCTGTGCCGAATCTTATATACCCTTCACCAAAGTGCGTATATGTACCATAGAGATACATACATAAGCATACATACGTATATATGTATTTGTTTTGTGAAAAAATTTATGATTTTTTGCTCTAGTGAAATTTTTAGTAAGTGACCTCCCCGAAATTTTGCGTTTTTAATTATTATTTTTCGATATTAGCAATGAGTTGAATATTTAGTTCTACGCTCTGCATTTAAGAAATATTTTACATCCACCCGTATTCCAGTTGTAAAAAACGACGTCACGCATTACAATACCAAAAAGAATTATTCCTTAAATTTTTTTTTTCAAATTTGTTCAGCACAAAGGAACAGTTTTAGGGAAATGAAACGGAACATGTCCTTTAATTAATTTTATAGTTAGGACTGTTCTTTACCGATAAATTTTATTTTTATCTCTACTTACTAAAAATTAATAATAACTCGTTACAAGCTGTCAACGAAAGACCATCAATTTAAAACACAACTGTGCTGAGAGCAACACAAGCAACTTAGCGCAAACCTTCATTTATAATTAAATAAAAATTGAACATATACGCATACAAATATCTAAAATCAAAACTCGAGTCACATAATAACCCGCTTGCTTGTAATATCTTGAACTTTAGTGGACACATTCGCTTAAAGAAAGGAAAAACTAAGGGCTAAAGGCTGAGTGAAAGTTAATTCCTATTTTTGGTGTAACCTATAAATCAATACAGTATTTAAGCCATCTGTTAACGCGTAAAGTTGGGCGTTTAAACTACCAATACAGGACATATAGTTTTATTACTTACAGACCATATGTTTTGCATTAAAAGACCTGTTTTCTTTCAGTCTATTGTTCTTTTATACTATTCTACTTTTTATTTTCTTTATTGTGCAAAGAATTGATATCCTGCTGCAAAACATCTGCATTTTGACAATTAATTTAGCGCTGCCACCATATTATTTTTTCAACTACACATAAGTGATGGTCCACTGATTTGCCCCTGTTACGTTTTAACAATATATAAATTTGAGCTTAGTTTAACTAAACCAGAGTTTAAACTTTGACTAATTTATTAGCCAAAGGCTCTAAAACACTAATTTGTTGCCAGAATTTAAAAATTAAAAGTGTCCTGAAGACGGAAAAAAACTGTCAAAACGTTGAGAAAAAAGGTGAAATAAATTGGTTTTATTTGCATCTCAAAAATCAGGAAAACTGACCATAAGTAGCCAATGGTAGACACAATAAAAAACATAAACGAACGAAATTGGTCATCAAATATAAACACAATTGATTACTTATTGTTAGTCCATTTTTTTTTGAAGATAAATAAATAAAATAAATATATGGAAAAAAAATATTTACAATACTAAAATTAGGTATAACAAAGTTAATTGTTTTTGTAAATAATATTAACATTATTTAAACTTTGTTTTTCTATTGACTATAATATGATTTGGCTGCAACCATATAATTCGATCATAGTTGCTATTTGATTATGGTTAACTGAACCATATTTTTTCTTTGCGTATGCGTAAATTACATAAAGCTATTATTTCAAACAACGGTTCCAATTAGAAACAATGGCTGACTGCAAGGACATTTTTTACAAATTGAATTGTCGTAAGAAACATAATTTTCGAGGATTTGGAAACTTATGGCCTAATTCATAAAATATATTTCGATTTTATAAAAGGTTTATTAATCAAGTTTCCATAGAAAATTTGTTGCATAAACCTCTTATTAAACCGAAATATTTTTTATGAATAAGGCAGTTAATATTTAGAAGAACTATAAAAGCTGAAAATAACTAAAAAATAATTCAAGAATTTTATTATTCCACATATTGTCAAAGTTTATTTTAATTTGAAATTTATTTGCTGGTGGTTCAGCATTATCTATATGAATTTCATTGTTGCTATAACAAATTGTCAGTAGACGATAAGAGCTTTGTGCCTGTGCAGAATATGTGATTGAAGTCTACTGACGATTTGTTACACCAACAATGAAATGCATAAAGACAATGCTGAACCACCAGCAAATAAATTTCAAAGTAAATTACAAAATAGTTCATATTTTCAAATGTCTAAAAGAAACAGCTGGAAAACCAGATATTTTCGGTTGTAATTACTGTATTTGCCAGTTTTTACTTAGAAATATTGCACTTTGGCAACATACTACCACTAATTACTATTATTACCCCTTTTCCACACGCAAGGTTTACTTTGCAAAGTCATAATTCAGCTGTGCAAAAGACAGAGGTAGTAGTACAGTCTCTTTGCGTCTCTCTCCCAGCTGAATTAAGACTTTGCAAAGTAAACTTTGCGTGTGGAAAAGGCGTATAAGTCCCGTTTCACACGTTTCAACTTTTGTTGCTCAACTCTTAATTCAGCTGCTAGAAAAAAAGAGATATTTGTATATCTGTCCCTGTCTTTCTTACAGCTGAATTACGAGTTGAGCAACAAAAGTTGAAACGTTTGAACCGGGATTAACTATGGCCAAAGTACAGTTTATAATACGAGTAGTTTTGTTCTTAAAAGACAGACTGTGTGGTCAAGCAACAATTTGATTTCTTTATAATCCACTAATCTTCTTTTATTCAGGAAAATTTTATTGTTATCAATTGTATTCTATAGAGTTTAATATAAATTTCACTTCCCTTAAAAGATTTCATAAATCATCCATTTAAAACCACTGATGTGGTAAACAATTTTCATTTAGAGCCTTTTTTATAAACACCCATGTGCCAATATTACAATAGACCATAATAGAATTCAGATATTTAAAGTTGTAAAAATATAATAAAATAAAATACTTATATAAAGACTAAAAATGAAACAACACAAAATAATAAAGTCTAACAGCATTGCCAAGGTGTATTTAAACAGGTGGCAGCGTTACTTCAGCTGATAATTTTTTGCTCTATGTTCTTTGTAGCTAACGAATGTCAAAAACTTCGTTTTGTTTTGGTTTTGGTACAATTATTTTTGTGCTTTTGACATTCTTCGGCTCTTTACACAGCTAGGGCTGCCGTATTTTTGTATAACAAATCCTTACGCAGTCACCTGTATAATTACACCATGAGCATTGCTTAGAAAAGAAAAAGAGCATTTCATTACCTTAATATAGAAAGAACTTAACTCATTATTTTTTTAAATCAATTTTTTGTATATTTCGATAGCAGAACATTTAATGTATTGATAAATGGAAAAATGTCGACTTCAAAAAGAATAAAAAGTTTGGGCATTTCCCTATTAAGGTAACGATATATCTGTGGCAAAAAGGAAAACGTGCTTAAGTCGACACAAGCTGATTTGAAGTTAATAGTACCATCGCAATCTGCACATTCGAAAGTACCCCTGGTCAAAACTTGAATGAATTTGTGTGATTTTTCAGGAAGTTATAGCACTATAACTTGCGACCTATCTTTTTTAGACTTCTAATCTCATTTGGAATAATAGCTTAATTTAGCTTATACTTTGGTATATTTCAACTTAAATGTATAACTTACAGTGTGTAGAAGTATCTTTGCTTGAAAAAATAAAGATTAAGAGAAAATGTCCCAATTTTACTCTAAAAGAAATAAATTTCTGAAAATTGACTTGAACCCTTAAAAGTGCTCTCCTGCAAAACAGTAAAATATGACTTAAGCACTTTTTCCTTTTTGCCACAGATATAGCGTAAGCTTTTATTCCATTATCAAAGATAATGAGCAAGTCATAAGTTTCTTGCAAAACTGAAATTCAACATGAGTCTGCTGCCTATTAAAAAAAATATAAGAATTTATTTTGATGTACCAAATTGTTCTATTCATTGAAGCAAACGAAATAACTGAAATGGAAAAATATGGCTTGGAAATTAAGAATGAATCTTTGAAAAATATTTATTTATTTTTTATTCTTTTGGTTTGTTTAAATATAATTGAAGATAATTGAACAATAGATGTCTTTAGAAAGTGTAGCAATAACGCTCTACTTTCGTTGGATTTATTTGCTATTCCTTATTAATTGAAAATTAATGAATTGTAAATTTTAAAACAACAAAATCAATTATAGAAATTTATTAAATTATAATTACATAGCTGCAATTATTAATGTTGTTCTTCACATTGACAATTTCATTCACAATTTTACTTCAAAGGAAAAAAAATTAATAAAGATAATTTGAAGTTTGTTTGATTTCGAAGTATCATGTATACAGAAAAAAATTTATAAATATATTGTAAAGGGTGCTTTTTTAGAGTGTCACATTTTTGAGTTGGCATCACTGTTTTATTTGAACACACATTTAATAGCTGATAATTGCTTTTTGTTTAGTTTGCTTTGGCACCATGAAAAATATCTCTGGGATTTAATTCATGTAGAAGCTCTCCCACGATCGTTACAATTTGTAGAAGTAACTTACCTCACCCATATGTGAAGATGATCAATCGTGTCAATTGGCTGGGGTTCAGAAAATATCTCAGTAGTCATTGTACGGAAAACATTGTCATAAGAACATCCGAAGATATTGAATTTAACATTGCCCATCTTATCAAAAATATTAAACAGGCTGCTGAACATGCCACTACCTCCCATGCGCAGACTGGGTTTGATAGAATTTATTCTACAGATATTGAACCACTCTTATGTTAAGAGAACGACAAGGGCACATATCACTCCAACTTAAAATCAGATTTAAAGAGTGCACTAAATGACTTCAAGAGTTGCTTGCATTTGAAATAACTGCATCTCTTAAAAATTATTTGAAATGTCTTGATGTCACACCAGCATCTAATTACTAGGGATGTAACTAACCCTCATATCTCAGAGCGATTCAGTTATATAACTCCTGTCATACTAAATACATATAATACTAATTGACATACAATTCGCCTTAAGGAATTATCTATGGAAAATTATAAATCTAATGAAATAAAAAAGTGCAAAAAATGTCAAATAGTTTTAAGAAAGTGCTAAACTAGCACTTAGCAATATTTTCAAAATCTTTAGTGCTAAACGAAGAAAAAAAGTGCTAAATCTAGCACTAAAAGTGCTAAAATGGCAAGCCTGGTATCAACAGTTGTTTGCAACTACTCAGCTTCTGAAATTTTTTGAGTTGTGACTCTTTATGATTTAGTGTGCTGTTAGCACAGAATAATCAATAAACCATTAGTATTTTTAAAATTAAAAAATATTCTTTAGATTTTATTTATTTTTAAATAGGCGACCATAATTTATGGTTAAAACAAAATCAAAGTTATTGTCAACATAAAGTAAAAACCAAATAAGCGCTAAAGGGGGTTATTTAAAAACCACTTCTGAGGGAAATTTATAAAAAAGAGACAAAACGAATCAACTGCAATAATTTGCGTGTAATTAATAAATAACAAAAAAAAATAACACACCGCATTATAAATTCGTATGTTGTATGTCCCAGCTAGCATTTTGTATCATAATCGAATCTTTTCCGAATCAACTTGAAGGGAAAAATAACCGCATATGAGCTCATTTTTTGATCATAAATGATACTCCCGTTGTGAGAAAATGGTACCCTACAGATGAATCATACTAAAGAATCATTTATGATACGATTTGCTGATTAATTTTTGAGCAATTTTCTGGCAGTATTAAATCATGAAATGACCTTTTGGCGGTTTTTTTCTATTTTGTTCCTCTATTTTCAAGAAATTATTGTTTGATCATATAGATGAATCATAACTGAATCTTTTTCAATCACCTATGTAAGTGATAAATCAGTTTTTAATCATCAAAAGTGATCTCAAGAGAATCAAAAAGATATTTATGCAAAAAATGATCAGCCAAATGCTAGCTGGGGTATGTCATATGTACATACATGCGTGTGTGCGTGCACAATGCGGTATACGACATAATAATTATTATAAATATTATTTTTATTTCAATGTATTTATTCATTGTTGAGGTTTTCCTTATTTTGTAATAAATTCAATACACCATAAGCTCTCATGTCGTTGTGAAAAAAGTGATCAAATAAAAGTAGGCCTTTGAACTAGAGATGGACCCGTGTCATGTTTTTTCATAACACGCAAGTACACGACGCAACACGAAGTGTTCGTGACTGAAAATTTGATTTTTTGCATGATCCGAGTCGTGTCGTGTTGAGCAAAATTGACACAAAAACAAGTAAGAGTGCTATATTCGGCTGTGCCGAATCTTATATACCCTTTACCAACGTACGTACATATATATAGTACACAGACACATACATACATATTTGTTTTGTGAAAAAATTTATCATTTTTTTAAAGTTTCCATCTTTGGAGCTGTAATTTTCATTTATTAAATTTCATACGCCAAACTTTTCTTTCAGAAGCATAAAATATATTCAATTTATAAAGAAAAAGAAAAAAAATTCAAAAAGACCTATTTAAATTTACATAACACAAAAAGTGTGAGTTTTCCAACCCTGGAGTCATAATTTTGGATTTTTCTTATTATTGATACCAATCTAGTTCTTTAAAAAATATGTTAAGTGAACAAAGCAAAAACGAAATAAGGAAAAACTTAGTTTCATTTAATTCCTTTAATATTAAAAAATTCAGTAAAGTGCGACTTTGACTCGCGCACGAAAGGTAGGCTTTTTTGCTTTTTTGAAGTTTTTTTTTCAGCTTAAACGATTTTTTCAGTTTTGTCGCTTTTTTCTCGTTTTTGCGATTTTTTCTGTTTTTCGAGGTTTTTTTCATTTTGGCGATTTTTTTTCTGTTTTTGGGTTTTTTTTATTTGGCGAAATTTTTTAGTTTTTTGTTTTTTTTTCATTTTGGCGATTTTTTTGGGGTTTTTTTCGTTTTGGCGATTTTTTTCATTTTGGCGATTTTTTTTTCATTTTGTCGATTTTTTTTTTCATTTTAGCAATTTTTCCATTTCTGCGATTTATTTTAGCCTCAGAAATTTTTTTTAATTTGGTGCTTTTTTTCGTTTTGGCGATTTTTTTTTGTTTTTAGCGATTTTTTTCGGTTTGGCAATTTTATAATTTTTTGTTTTTTTAGTTTTACCGTTTTTGAAAATTTCAAGAGTTTTGCTCTTACGGTTTCCAAGATACAGCAAGTTGTCAAAATTGCATAGTCAAAATTGCATTAACTGATGGAACACCCTTTAATTTAAATTTTTTGAAATTTTAGTGTTAATTTTTGTAGTCTGTATAAAAATACACTAACCTTACAAATTTCAAGTGTATATACATACATACATACATACAATTGTATGTATCCCAGTAAAAAAAATTGGAAGTCATTCTGAAGGAACTACATTTTCATTGCTTCCAAAAAATCGATATTTTTAAAATGCCGACAGTTAGCAAAAAACCAATTATAAGATTATTTTAGTTATACAAAACCTTGTAATTCCTCCATAGTTTTAGAAAATAATCACTAGAATTTTTCAAACATCGATTTTTTGACAGAAATTTATCAACTAATTTTAGTCTAAAATGTAAAAGTAATTTACTTAAATTTACATAAAAACACTGTTTCGGGCTTAAATTCGTATAAAAAGAAACGAATTGGTGAAATAGGTAACTATTTACCATTTTTCCTAGATGAAAATATTATCATAGAACACAAAAAAGGAAATTTTTCTTAAAATCGCTTCCAATTCGGTGACCAGGCATCGAAAAAGAGAACTTCTTGCAATGACAACCCTATGTAAAAATCATTAGAACGGATCGAAATTTGCACTACTTCCAGCTCGCAAACTCTACATTTTCATGACTTTTTTGGAGTGTCTTTTTTTACTGGGATATTACATGGGATTTTAAAAATTTTCGTTGCTCGTTTTGGAACACCCTTTAATTTCAAATTCTCATGTATTTGTTGTTGTAGCGGCCAAAGGTCTACATACTGTTTCCAAATTTCAGGTCTGTAGCTCTTACGGTTCTCGAGAAAATACTAATAGAGTTTTAGACATAGTTAATTTTACATAACACAAAAAGTTAAAGTTTTCCAACCCTGGAAACGTCTTTTTAATTTTTTTATATTTTTTTAATTTAAAATTCCAATTTTAGTCGTACTGAAGTGTAAAATAAGTTCATTTATTAAAAAAAATTAAAAATTTGTTTTCGGTAGTTACTTTTATAAAGCAAACTAAAGTTTAAGTTTTGCAGCTCTGCAATCGTCTGCTCGATTTTGCTGAATTTCAATACCAATCTATTTTGGAAAATTTCTGACAAACCAGTCCAAGAACGAAGTCTCTAGCTTTTCTGGGAGCTTCGGAAACCCGATTTCACGTACAGACAGACGGACAGACGGACATCGCTTATTCGTCTTCCCTATGCATAAGGATCCAGAATATATATATTTTATGGGTCGCTTATTGATATTATAGAAATTACAAACAGAATGACAAACCTGTATATACCCTTTTACCATTGTTTTGGTAAAGGGTATAATAACACTAAATGATTTCAGGTGTAAATAATGTACGTTTGAATAAATTTCCAGTAAAGAATAAATTTAATATTTTATATCGCCATACTCGGAAACATTAAGCCTCTTAAGCTTAAACTTCTATACATAAACCGAGAACTTTACAAAAGAGTTTCAAAAAACGACACTAGAAAAATGCAATTAACTTTTGCGATTTTCAATACCATACAGATGCCCAATATACATATTGTTACTTTAATATAGAATATGGTTGTGTATACGCAGAAAACCCGCACGCATACATTGAAAAGCCCACGCACCCAAAACGAGTCACTGTTTGGTGCGGATTTTGGTTCAGAGGCGTAATTGGGCCATTTTTCGAAAATGAGCAAGGAGTGGCCGTTAGAGTCAACGGCGATCGTTATCGGGCCATGTTAAACGAATTTTTGTTCACAAAAATTAAAGAGGAGGATATTGACAACATTTGGTTTCAACAGGACGGCGCTACGTGCCACACAGCCGAAGCTACACTCGATGTTTTGCATAGCATTTTCAAAAAAAAAGTTATCTGGCGGGACATTGAAAAACGTACATACGCTTTACTTTGTTTTGTTGTTTAAATATGAAAAAGGAACAGCTGTTCACAAAATAGTGATGGGTATTTAAAAGTTCAAATGGTGACTGTAGCGAAGAAAAAGTACCTAAAATATGTAAATGTAAAACTGTATTGGAGCATGTACATAAAAATATTTGTATGTATGTACATATGTTATTACATTCACAATAAATAAATATGTTCAAATACACATACATATCGATGGTCACAAATAGAAAGGCCCTATCTCGTATTTTCATGGAATTGAGCTTTTCAGTGATTCCAACACATTTCACACAAATAAACCTCGTAACAAAAATTTATTGCAATAGTGAAAAGTAACACTTTTACAAGCAGTTTAACTAAGCAGTTGTATTGTTTATTATTATGTGTTTACCTTCTCTTGTAAAATTACAATTATTTGAGTTAGGACCTTCCTACTTGAGACCAACGATATGTGTGTTACAAATGAAATAATTTTTACATATGTTTATACATACTTTCATTTATGGGAAATTTCTGCGTGACGAACGCTACATTCGAACGCGTTTTCGGATTAATATATAAAAATGTTTTGGTCTTTTTAGAGAGATAACTTTAACTTATATATGGTGTTTAGTGGGATTTGAGTGTACTTTAGAATGCCATAAAAAATTTTTTCTTAACGGGTATAAGTTGCGAAAAAATTTATCAGAAATTAATTTGATGCACGCTACAAAAAAATGGAAGTAACTTCGAACGTTGTGGTATGTTTTCGTAGTTTTTAGCAAATTTTGCATAATAAAGCACACAAAATGTAATGCCTAAAAGAAAGATGAATATAAGAGAATTCTAAAATAAGTTATTTTCAGGCAAAAAATAATGTAGATTTTTCTCAAAAGCCGTGAACCCTATGTGACGCACGCTACATTTTTTCCAGTAGTATATAGTAAATAAAAACTATTGTATTTATTTTAACGAAACAATTTATATTCTTTGTTAATAACATTATTTAATTCATATTTTATGTTTATTAATTAATTTATTAATGTATATACATATGTTTATAAATGAATTAAAAAAAAAATATTTGGATTAATGTTTGGCTGGTAGACTGTTTTTGGGACTTGTCCATATGTATATTTCTTCATTGTATACATATTTACACATAAATATGTATATATTTATATACATAAGTGTGTATGTACACATGCATATATGTATTTATGTATTATTTTAAGTTGTTTTTTTCGCACAGATATGTATTATTATTAATAAAAGTACCGAAAAAACAGGGCCAAACTACCCCCATTCGATTTAACATACAATATTACCATCACTGGTTTACAAACGTCACTTAACAACGTTAGGAAATTCTATTTTATACAGGTTGAGACGTGCCGTCAACGTTATAGCAAATTTCGGTAAGCGTTTGCATTGTTTTCATTCAACAAAAACGATCAGCTGTTTCGCTAGCTTGCGTGGACGTTCGGCTAATTCTGCATTAAGTCTTATATGGAACGTAATAGTGTTTTCACACTGACTTGGTTTTAATAAATGTTGGTTTTAACGTTAAAACCAACTGTTAAAACCTGGTTTTACCATACAAATTGTTTATATTAAATCCCCCTGGTCTTACCAAACAAATTGTTTTTGTTAAATCCAACTTAAAACCATTTCTGAATTGATTTAATTTTGGTTGAAATTCAACCCTGTTTTAGCTGTGGTAAATTCAGTGCTCCCAAGTTAAAATGACCGGCAGCAGCTGATAATGTTTGTGCCAGTGAATAACAAGAGATGTCGCTTGAAAGATTTTCAACTTGAAAATTATGCAGCAGCAACAATAAGTAAAAAATTATGGAAAAATAAGTTTTTTGGAAGGAAAACAACAAAAATACTTTCATTGACCTCTGGAAAGTGAAAATAGACGATATGACATATCGATCCACCGATAAAAAAGTTGTATTTTGTGATTTATTTGTGGATTTTTATATACAATAACTTGATTTCCAAGCACTTCGTCACTTTATATTACTAGTTCCATAATTTTAAAATATTTATTTACAAAATATAAAATAATTTCCATTTTAGAGCGCATTGTAAAGTTTCTTAGACAAAAACAATTGTACAGTTTGTCAAGTAAGTGTTATAAAAAGCAGAAAAAATACAACAACAAACACACACATTTCTGCAGGAGATTTATTTTATTTTGAGCAACGTTATTAAACAGTCTGTGAGTTAAAACCTGAATTTAAAAAACTTGCAGTGTGAATGCAAAATCAGCTGTTTATGGTTTTAACGTTAAAACCAGGTCTTAACTTGCAGTGTGAAAACACTATAAAGAAAAGAAAATATTTTTTTTCCGCACTTTTTTTTAATATCGCAGCATCCCGCAATCCCGCTACATAGACTTAATAAAAATTAA
Source organism: Tachina lurida (assembly GCA_944452675.1). NCBI lineage: Eukaryota > Metazoa > Arthropoda > Insecta > Diptera > Tachinidae > Tachina > Tachina lurida. The sequence continues at coordinate 46,566,138 of OX101756.1, forward strand.
ATTTGCTAAGCATTAACACAAATTTGATTGGAAAGCTTAAAACACAAACTAAAACATATCTTACTGGTATGTTTAAACAATACATAGATATGTTAATTCAAATTCGGTATTAAAACGGAAACTTTTTTTTACTTTCAGTTTTTAAATTCCTTAAAGGTTTTTCTCAATTCGAAAAATTTTGTTATATGAGATCAAAAAAGTAAACTTACAAATATAAGAAAAAATAAACATGAAATAGCAGTTAATAACAACAAACATAAAATAAATAATACAATAGTACTCTAGGTTTGAGATAGAAAACAGATCAGTGGATATTCTTAAAAACGCCATACAATTGAGTTTTCCATCTAAAACAATTTCATTCGTTTGTATTAAAATAAAAAAATAATGATTTCAGTAAATTAACTGAAAACATCAATCTATTTGACAAAATATCTTTAAATGTAAAATTAAAAAAACCGCTGTTCACAATAAATTTTCACAATTGCCAAAGTGAAAGCAGCTGTTTTCTAAATGTAAAATTTGTCAATTATTATTTTTTTATTATTTCCCGGAATCCCGTATAACAATTCCCGATACATATCAAGTCGCAACAAAAAACCCTAGTCATGTTGTGTTGGGAAATTTTTCTTGGACATCTTAGTATTCATGTTCGAGTCGTGTCATGTTGGAAAAATTTTACACGTGCTCATCTCTACATTTAACCAGCTAATCCATAAATATTAATTTACAGCAATTTCCGAATAACTAATTTTGCGAAAATACATGCCCTTTGTTTCGCTAAGGCAATGTCATACTTTTTGGTTAAGTTAAGTGGAAATTACTGTAGTATGGCAAAACATTTAATATGAATAATAAATGAAAATAATTAAATTAAGCCGCAAAACTCTCACCACAATATTAATTTATTATCATTTTATATTATATATTTTTACAACTTAGATAAACATGTTTATAATTGTGGTAATAAAGAAATATGGTTAAAGGAAAAAACTGCTTTCTGTTAGCATTCTATTATAATCAAGCTTTGTTTGATTTGCAATATCTCCTACACTCAGGGAAAGGCTGCAACTTAAAAAAAAATAAGAGCGCGTCTCATTAATTCAATAATTTTCAATCTAATAGAAAATGTATGTTGAGATGCTTAAAAGTAAATAAAATTAATAAATTAATACAGTAAATTAAAATTTTCCATATTGAAATAAGAAATTTCAACTTTCGTTAATGTTTCTTATTATTTTAATATGGTTTTTTTATTGATTTTTATCTGTTTTTTCCCTGGGTGTACATACCAAAAAAACATAGTAGTTCCATTGCGTGAAAGATGGCCTAGGCATCTGTGATCAGCTATTTTATAGCTAAATTTATAGAGTTTTCATCGCAATTTAGCAGGAAGAAGAGTTGATTTAGCTATCAGCCGTTTTTCTTGCCACTTTTATTTCAATTTAGCTATTTTTGCTTAGCAATTTTTTCATGCAAGAATTTTTATTGCGATTTTTCGTAAAAAATTTTAACTTGCAACAAAGTAACTAACCAAAATACTACATAATAATATGTTATCAAATACAATAAAAGAATACGCAATAATGGCGTTTAAAAATGTATTTAAGTGGTCATGTGCAATAAATTTTACATACAAAATTTTCACTTACCACCATAAGAAATAAAAGCGAAATTGCAACTATAAAATTTGCTACTCGTTTCTTATAATCATTTTAAGTATTGCTACGCAAAAGTATTCGAACAGAGCTAATGTAAAATTTTTTTTATAAATAAAAAGAACTATCGAGAAGTATTTAGCTAAATACAAATACATGGTAGAAACAACTCTATATTAGCAATAACATACGGTATTACCATCTTAAAAGTCCTTACATAGTAACTCTGAAATTCAAATTAATGCCCAATCGCATTATATACAAACACCTAGAAATAGTAACAAGAATTTTTAAGATTGTTCCAGAAGACAGTTTGGTCACTTGGCTACTAATAAGAAACGACAGCAACAATTGTAATGATTGCATAGAACAGGCACGGGCGTTCCTTTGCAGAATTGTGCTGATAGCATTCACACGTATTCTTAAGGCTCAGTTACCCGACTGTAATGTAAAGTAACTGCAACGTAGGAAACAGATGATCGATATTTTTTATGAAAAGTAGGTTACGTTACACTACATCTTTGTAACCATTCTCATAATTTTTCACATAACAATATCGACCAGCTGTTTCCCACTGTTGCAGTTACTTAACATTACAGTCGGGTAACTGAGCCTTAACCCTATTTAATTTAGTCGTCGATGAGACAGCGACGAACGAAGATCAGGCTGATGCTTACATATTTTTTTATATTTTTTTCAAGAATATTTGTCCAGCAAACATACGTGTTTGATTTCAAATTGATGATGATATGCGAAAAATATTTTGTTATAAATAATGCATTTGGTAACATATAATGCCTTTTATGTTATCAAAGATCTAAAGAAAAAAGGGAATGTCATTAAAATACATTATGATGCTTTTCATAACAATATCCACAAGCATTTTAAATAAAAATTAAAACATTTATCTACATAAAATAAAAAATTGGTTGCTATCGGTGGACCATACCAAAGTAAAGTTCGAAAAAGTTTTTTTTAGAATTTGTTTTAATTTTCAATTAATATTTAACTGTGTTGCCTTGTGCTTGGTGGGTAGTTCGCAAGCTCAATACATTGACAGCTCACCAATACAATCACAGCGCCTACCTTTGGCATAGACGCAATATCTTTATGCAGTAATACAGTTTCTGCCATCTATTACTACGTTTATACGGGCACTGTTTGCAAATAAAATTATTTGCAAATAAATTAACTCACTGTTTATACGGCATAGCAAAAGTACACAAACTTGGTAGCACTTCTATAGAAAGCTTACTTATGTTGACAAAAAAAATAGTGTAAATGCACAAAATATCAAATAATTATTTGTTTTAATTGTTATTATTTGCTTCTATCAATGTTTTTTGTTGCAATATTTGTCCATTTATTGTTTTTGTTATCAAACATTTGTAAGCGTGGCAACCTTAAGCAATTTATTTGCAAATAGTGCATTAATCGTGAATAGTTTTCTGAATCAGTAAGTCGCAATAAAGAGAATAATATGGCAACAATTTACAGTTTTATTTGCAAATAAGCCCTGCGTATAAACGTAGTATATAACGACATAGCGAACATTCTAGAACAACTCCCTATAGTATAAAAGGTGGCACCCTGTGTGAGAGTCAGGCATTGTAAATCAGATAATAATAGAGTCAACATCGTTGAAAGTGATGACAACTTGCGGACGTAATTAAGTAACGGCAGTGAGTCTGTAGTGTCGTATAAACAGTGAGTATCAGCAGTTGTGTTAAACTTGTGTAAACAACAGCGAGGAAGGCGTAGTGATAACCAGTTGTGGTGTATTTACTCGTATGCAATCTATGTGCGTGTACTTAAGCTCTGAAATTGGAGTAGCATAAGTGTATTTATTGGTACATAATGTGTCATTTTTAACCTTAATTAGTACACTGGGGTCTTTTATTCATTTGCAAATCTTCGAGTCCACGGAAAAGCGTTTTTAAAGGGTAAAAACGTAACAGTATTATAAGTGGTCGGGTCTAGCTGGTGGCTAATTATATCAATATACCGAGTGTCATTCTTGTTTTATACAAAAGAAAATAAAATATAATATACAGTTTCAAAAATTTAAAGACTACGACTATAGAATTCCCCAAAGTTGCTTAAAACTTATTGGCGTTATCGATAGATATAAAAAAACAACAATGATGTTGATCTGATTTTTAACCGACTTCAAAACAAGAAGAAATTTATCAATTCGTCTATATTTTATTTTTGATGTATTTTTAAAGTTTTTTTTATTGTTTGAGAGGGTGCAATTGTAAAAAAATGGGCGGGGAACGCCCACAAATTTTTTTATATGAATTTATGATATTCTACTTATTTGGTTGCTGCGAAACACAGCAAACACCTGTGGTTCTTGTAATTGCACAATTTTAGAGTTGAAAAATTGGCGGGGCCACACCCATATAATTTATTCTTATATTTAACGTGGTTCTACTTAACTGATTTTTACGAAACTTACCAACCACCTTGAACTCAAAAATAGACACAACCTTTCATTTGAAAAAAGGGGCGGAGTCACGCGCATTCAAATTTAATATTTTATTTTAAGTGGTTCTACTGTACCGATTATTACAAAACTTAACCCACACCTTAAGCTCTAAGAAACACAAAATCTTGCATTTAAAAAATTTTATATCCCATAAATTTGTTTCGAAAATGTTCTATCAGATCCTTGCATTGAAGTTGAATTTTTTTTGGCAGAATTATTTAATTCTCTAATAGAATCCAATATAAATTACACTACTTACTTTCATAAAGTAAACTCTCTAGTAAAGTAAATTAATTTCCTGTTGTACAAAATTTTTAACACATACAATTTATCCTTTATTGAAAATGTTGTGCGTTGATTGCAAATTAACGCAGCTGAAATTGTCTGCATCTCTCTCAAACTGTTTAATATAATTCAATACTGCACAATCAGTTGCAAATGAAAACAACACGGGAACTAAAATTAAATTTTAAATTCATTTTAATCTACAAGACAATTCATGTGTATTTGTAAACATTAAGTTTAATTTTAATTTAATTTTTAATTTTACTTCTTATTTGATGATTTTTATTTCGCATTTTTTGCATTTTAAGCGAGCAAGTAGTTACAAATTACAATAAATAAACAAATAGTAATGAAAAAACCAGCCCTACACTTAAGGATATGAAATAAATAAATTAATTATAATTATTAGTCGGTATACATATTTTTATTAGACCTTATTTGTTGTTGTGTAAAGTAGTCCTTAAAATTCAGGCACTTCAGTGATAATGAATCAGATATTTGTAAGAAAATATTCCACACCTTGAGTCAGTTGATGGCAGTTTAAATACATCCAAGGCAATGTTCGATTTGGTAAGATTAGGGTATGTAAATTGTCAGTTCTATAAAAACTAGCCTACGCAGATTCTAATAGGTTCAACTTTATATTACCTAGGTGGTACAGTAATAAAATAACAATGTTCACCAATATTCCAGGCTGCCTATTTTAGGCTTTCAAATTTTAGCTCGACCATTTTAGTTTTTCCATCGTGTTCGTATTTTTTGTTTTTTAAGCCAATAAAAAATTTAAATAATTATACCCTTTACCAACAAAAATGGTAAAAGGGTATATATAGGTTTGTCATTCCGTTTGTAATTTCTATAATATCAATAAGCGACCCATAAAATATATATATTCTGGATCCTTATGCATAGGGAAGACGAATAAGCGATGTCCGTCTGTCCGTCTGTCTGTACGTGAAATCGGTTTTCCGAAGCTCCCAGAAAAGCTAGAGACTTTGTTCTTGGACTGGTGTGTCAGAAATTTTCCAAAATAGATTGGTATTGAAATTCAGCAACATCGAGCAGACGATTGCAGAGCTGGAAAACTTAAACTTTATTTTGCCATATAAAAGTAACTGCCGAAAACAAATTTTTATTTTTTTTTAATAAATGAACTTATTTTACACTTCAATACGACTAAAATTGGAATTTTAAATTAAAAAAATATAAAAAATTAAAAAGACGTTTCCAGGGTTGGAAAACTTTAACTTTTTGTGTTATGTAAAATTAACTATGTCTAAAACTATATTAGTATTTTCTCGAGAACCGTAAGAGCTACAGACCTGAAATTTGGACACAGTGTGTAGACCTTTGGCCGCTACAACAACAAATACATGAGAATTGGAAATTAAAGGGTGTTCCAAAACGAGCAACGATAAATTTTAAAATCCCATGTAATATACATACAATTGTATTTGTATTGTATAATTTGTAAGTTTAGTGAATTTTTATGCAGACTACAAAAATTAACACTAAAATTTCCAAAAATTTAAATTAAGGGGTGTTCCATCAGTTAATGCAATTTTGACAACTTGCTGTATCTTGGAAACCGTAAGAGCAAAACTCTTGAAATTTTCAAAAACGGTAAAACTAAAAAAACAAAAAATTATAAAATCGCCAAACCGAAAAAAAATCGCTAAAAACAAAAAAAAAATCGCCAAAACGAAAAAAAGTACCAAATTAAAAAAAAATTTCTAAAGCTAAAATAAATCGCATAAAACGGAAGAATTGCTAAAATGAAAAAAAAATCGCCTAAATGAAAGAAAATCGCTAAAATGAAAAAAATCGCCAAATTAAAAAAATCGCCAGACGAAAAAAAAAACCTAAAAACACAAAAATCGCCAAAATGAAAAAAAATCGCCAAAATGAAAAAAATCTTCAAAATGAAAAAAATCGCCAAAAAGGAAAAAAAAAATCGTCAAAATGGGAAAAATCTCCAAAATAAAAAAAAGCCCAAAAAACAGAAAAATATCGTTAAAATGAAAAAAACATCCAAAAACAGAAAAAAATCGTCAAAACGAGAAAAAAGCGACAAAACTGAAAAAAACCTAAAAAACAGACAAAAATCGCCAAAATGAAAAAAAACCCCAAAACAGGAAAAAATCGCCAAAAAAAAAAAAGATTGCCAAAACGAAAAAAAATCGCCAAAATGAAAAAAATCGCGAAAACGAAAAAAAACCTAAAACAGACAAAAATCACCAAAATGAAAAAAAATCGCCAAAATGAAAAAAAAACAAAAAAAAAATCGCCTAAATAAAACTAAACCCAATAACAAAACAAAAATCGCCAAAATGAAAGAAAAACGCCAAAATGAAAAAAAAACGCCAAAATGAAAAAAAATCGCCAGACGAAAAAAAAACCTAAAAACAGACAAAAATCGCCAAAATGAAAAAAAAATCGCCAAAATGAAAAAAATCGCCAAAACGAAAAAAAATCGTCAAAATGGGAAAAATCACCAAAATAAAGAAAAGCCCAAAAGCAGAAAAAAACTTCCAAAAACAGAAAAAAATCGCCAAAACGAGAAAAAAGCGACAAAACTAAAAAAAAACCTAAAAAAACAGACAAAAATCGCCAAAATGAAAAAAAAATTGCCAAAATGAAGAAATCGCCAAAACGAAAATAAACCCAAAAAAAAACAGAAAAAAATCGCCAAAATGAAAAAAAACCCCCAAAACAGGAAAAAATCGCCAAAAACAAAAAAAAATTGCCAAAACGAAAAAAATCGCCAAAATGAAAAAAATCGCTAAAACGAAAAAAAACCTAAAACAGACAAAAATCGCCAAAATGAAAAAAAAAATCGCCAAAATAAAAAAAAACCAAAAAAAGAAAAAAAATCGCCTAAATAAAAATCGCCAAAATGAAAGAAAATCGCCAAAATGAAAAAAAAAATCGCCAAAATGAAAAAATTCGCCAAAATGAAAAAAACCCCAAAACGAAAAAAACCCCAAAAAAATCGCCAAAAGTGAAAAAAAATCTCCTAAATAAAAATAAACCCAAAAACAAAAAAAATCGCCAGAATGAAAAAAAAAATTGTCAAAATGGGAAAAATTTTTTTACAAAACAAATATTTTTTTTTTTTAATGCATGATTTTTATTTATTGTATCTTCATATATGAACTAACAATAAGTATTCAAATCTTAAATCTAAAAAATATAATTAGGCCCGACCAATGTCGGACATAAGTAGTGATGATCAAAAGGAAAAAAATAAAAGTATTTTCAAGAAGTCCCATCTGGAGTGCTGTGAATAAGAGCCATTGTGTCCCTCTTTTTTAGGCGGATGTGTCCAGAAAAGTTCAAAATATTACGGGGAAGCGGATTAGGATGTGACTCAAGTTTTGTTAAATATTTGCCAGCGTATTTTGCAATTTCTTCAGTCACTAGTGGCATATTCAAATCACGATGTAACAAAACAAATATGTATGTATGTGTCTGTATACTATATATATGTACGTACGTTGGTAAAGGGTATATAAGATTCGGCACAGCCGAATATAGCACTCTTACTTGTTTTAAAAAGTGATGTGTTCTTTGGAGTTGAAGCTTTGTTCAAAAGAAACTTCCAACTTTCAGTAAGCTTCTATATTTATAATTTGAACGGGCTAAAGTTCGTATTGCTTTGTAAGCCAAATTACATGCGATAATTATTAATGAATAAATAACACCAAAGTTTGTTGTAAATATTCTGACTAACAACAAATAATTGAACGGAACAGCCAGCCGTTTTCGAAGGCCACTAAAGTTTAGTTTACGAGCAAGGTTTCTTAAATGATGCTTAAATATGTGACTTAACCCTATTTGTATGAGAAACAGAACGTTAAAAAGTTTAAAAATATTAAGTATATAAAATATAAAATATGTTAAATGAACAAAGAAAAAAAGAAATAAAGAAAATACTAGTTTTATTTAGTAACTTTAATATCAAAATAAATGCAGTAAAGTGCGACCTTTTTAATGTGGCTTTTTTGAAGTTTTTTTTCCGTTAAAACGGTTTTTTAGTTTTGCCGCTTTTTTCTCGTTTTGGAAATTTTTTGTTTTTGGGGATTTTTTCATTTTGGCGATTTTTTTTCATTTTCACAATTTTTTTTTCTATTTTTCGGTTTTTCTTTTATTTTAGCGATTTTTTTTCATTTTGGCGATTTTTTCTGTTTTTGGGGTTTGTTTTTATTTTGGCGACTTTTCCGGTTTTTCGCGACTTATTTTAGTCTTAGAAATTTCTTTTAATTTGGTGCTTTTTTTCTGTTTTGGCGATTTTTTTTTGTTTTTGGCAATTTATTTTCGGTTTGGCGATTTTATAATTTTTTTATTTTTTAGTTTTACCGGTTTTGAAAATTTCAAGAGTTTTACTCTTACGGTTTCCAAGATACAGCAAGTTGTCAAAATTACATAGTCAAAATTGCATAAACTGATGAAACACCCTTTAATTAAATTTTTTTTAAATTTTAGTGTTAATTGTTGTAGTCTGTATAAAAATACACTAACCTTACAAATTTCAAGTGCATATACATACAATTGTATGTATTATACATGGGATTTTAACATTTTTCGTTGTTCGTTTTGGAACACCCTTTAATTTCCGATTCTCATGTACTTGTTGTTGTAGCGGCCAAAGGTTTACACACTGCGTCCTAATTTCAGGTCCGTAGCTCTTACGGTTCTCGGGAAAATACCCTGTGATAGACAGACGGATAGCGTAGCGAAAATAATAGGGTTCCTTTACACCTTTGGTGTACGGAATCCTAAGAAGGTTAAATTTTCCAGCTGTGGGGCTGTAGTTTTTATTTGTCAAATTTTCTGTACCCAACTTTTGTTTCCAAAGCATAAAATATATTTATAAATAAATATATAAAAAAAAATTTATTACACCTAGTTAATTTTGTATATCACAAAAAGTGTCCGTTTCCCAACCCTAGAATCATTATTTAAAATTTTTCTGATTTCTTATACCAATCTTTTTCATTTAAGAATTTAAGATATTTTAAATTTATAGATAAAAAAGAAAAATTATTTTTAGTAGGTTATTTTTATATAACAAAAATTTTAAAGTTCCCAACCCTGGAAACGCCTTTTTGATTATTTTAATTTTTGTTAATTCAATTATTATTTTTCGAACTGTATTTGTTTCTATATTCTTATGAATAGAATAGGCTAATGTTCGTAACGCTTTTTAAGCCAAATTACATGTGATAATTACTCGTATTAATGAACAAATAACATCAAAGTTAGTTTTAAATATTCTGACAACAACACATAGTTGAACGGAACAGCTAGCTGTTTTCGGATTTTAATTTTTTTTATATATTTAATACAAATTTTATTCGTACTGAAATATAAAATAAGTTTATTTAACAAAAAAAAAAAATAAAAAAAATTGTGTTATCTAGTTACTTTAATATGGCAAAATCAATCGATTTTGCTGATTTTTAATACCAATCTAAGTTGGACCATTTCTGACATACCAGTCTAAGAACGAAGTCTCTAGCTTTTCTGGGAGCTTCTGAAAACTGATTTCACGTACACCAGAGGGACGGACGGACAGCCGGACAGACGGACATTGCTCTTTCGTCTTCCCTATTCATAAGGACCCAGAATTTATATATTTTATGGGTCGCATATGAATATTATGGAAAGTACACACGGAATGACAAACCACTATATACCCTTTTCCATTTTTGGTAAAGGGTATAAAAAAATAAAAAAGACGTTTCCAGGGTTGGGAACTTTAATTTTTTTATATAAAAATAACCTACTGAAACTAATTTTTCCTTTTTATCTAAAAATTAAACATATTTTACATTCTTCAAAGAAAAGTATTGATGTTAGAAATCAGAAAAATTTTAAATTATGTTTCCAGGGTTGGGAAAGGTACACTTTTTGTGATATAGAAAATAGACTAGGTATAATAATTTTTTTTATATTTTAATTTATATATATTTTTTATGTTTTAAAAAGAAAATATAGGTATAGAAAATTAGAAAAATAAAAACCACAGCTCCACAGCTCCACAGCTGGAAAATTTAAACTTTTTAAGGTTCCGCACACGAAAGCTGAAAATGAACCCTATTGTTTTCACTACGCTGTCCGTCTGTCTGTCACAGGATATTTGCTCGAGAACCGTAAGAGCTACGGACCTGAAATTTAGACACGTGTGAACACCCTTGCCCGCCACAACAACAATTACAAAAGAGCTAAAAATTAAAGGGTGTCCCAAAACAAGCAACGAAAAATATTAAAATCCATTACATGGGATACATGGATACATACAATTGTATGTATGTACATATATACACTTGAAATTTGTAGGGTTAGAAAAAAGCGACAAAAATAAAAAAATCTTTTAAACTGAAAAAAGAACTTCAAAAAAGCCACATTAAAAAAATTCTAAAAACCGAATGTACGGAACCTTTCGTGCGCGAGTCAAAGTCGCGCTTTACTGAATTTATTTTGATATTAAAGTAACTAAATAAAACTAGTATTTTCCTTATTTATTTTTTTTGTTCACCTAACATATTTCATATATTTTTTAAAGAACAAGATTAATATAAGGAACCAAAAAAATATAAAATGATGATCCCAGGATTGGGCAAAACGCACTAAAACTAGTTAACTAAGGCTAGTTATTTCTTACTAAAAATTGCACTATAACAAAAAATTATAAATTTTATAACAAAACAAATATGTATGTATGTATCTAAATGCTACATATACATACATAATAACACTGTGATACACAAAAAATATTCAGGGATTCTAATGTACCAATTCTATTTTGTTGGAGTCCATGGATGACGAAAATACCGTTGGTTTTTTTGGTCACTTCATAAACTGATTTTATAACGGTAAATGTAGTGAAAAACGGGGTTTCTTAGATTTTCAGTTGTAACTTCTTTGTTTCCCAACGGATTTCTTTTAACTTTTCGTTGGTGAAAAGAATCGAATATTATCTTTCAATAAAGATATAGTTTTTGTAAATCGACTGTAAGTTACAGTCGTTGAAGTGTACAAAAAATCCATTAAAAAGTATTCTTTTGTAACTCATAAGCAACTTATAGCCTGAAGAAAACAAAAAAATACTTTTTTAATTGGTTTTTTGTACACTTCAACGACTGTAACTTGGCCATTTCTTAGTCGATTTACAAAAAATGTATCTTTATTGAAAGATAATATTCGAGCCTTTTAACCAACGAAAAGTTAAAAGAAATTCGTTGGGAAACAAAGAAGTTACAACTGAAAATCTAAGAAACCCCGTTTTTCACTACATTTACCGTTATAAAATCAGTTTATGAAGTGACCAAAAAAACCAACGGTATTTTCGTCATCCATGGACTCCAACAAAATAGAATTGGTACATTAGAATCCCTGAATATTTTTTGTGTATCACAGTGTTATTATGTATGTATATGTAGCATTTAGATACATACATACATATTTGTTTTGTTATAAAATTTATAATTTCTGAATATTTTTTTTCTCAACTTTTGTAGCACAGTGTAATTTTTCTAATTTTTTATTTTAAATGAATAAAACTTTGTAACAAATTTCTCTAGATATACATATTTCCTTATTAACTGGAAAGTACTACAATAAGTACTTTCACGTAGTGATATAAATAAGTTCTTATTTTATTCATTACATGACAGTCATTATTATGCAAAAAAAAAAAATAATTAGATAAATAAGTATCAGTTGTTTACAACTGTATCTTTATTTTACTCTCATTTTTCTCACCACTACAAACATATTTTTTTTTGCGGATCAGTGGTTTATACTCAGTATGGATACAAACATGTCAAGACTCTCATACTTTCAATCAGAATAAATGATTCAGTATCTTCAAATATTTATAGAACACTTTATTTGACAGTCATTTTTTCATGCTGGTAACTTTTTTATATAAAGTCGTTCTTACATTTTGTAGTGAAATTTATTATTTTCTCCATTATATTTAAATCCACTGGTTAATTTCGAACCAATATTACCAATTTGAACTTTAACAAACTAATATAAGTTTTCTGTAACCTATTCAAAACTTGTCAAGAATGAGTACACCATCCCATAAAAATACTTAATTTTTAAAGCTCTCAATAAAAAGAATCAATTCAAATCGCGATTCGGCTCTTTTTCATAAAATTATTCACAAACTGTTAAAGTAAATATTAAACAAAACTGGAATGAAAATTGAAACATTTTATCAAATAAATGTAAGTATACTTCTTTACAACGTCTGATTGCCAATTAAAGAATGTTTTAAATGAAAAGTTATTTTAACTATTTGAATACTCAGCAAATAAATAATGTTCGAGTTAAAGTAAAATGCTAAAGCATGAATGGGAAATATCATAAAATAAAGAAAGGCATTAAAAAGTTTGATTTTGGGAACGAAATGAAAAACACAAAAGCTGGGTTAGAGGAAATGGTCACTTATACTTGAGCAAACTTTTTGCCATTAAAATAAAATGAGAAATTCACAGGCAAGAAATAAATGTATTCAATTGAGCAAAGTTTATTTTTTAAGAGGGATAGAGGGAAAATTATAACCTTTCAGATAGACAAGTATGGCTTACAGTGAATAAAGTTCAAATGTAGCTTAAGATATTTTAAGCGGCACATAAAAAGAAAACTTATTATATTTTAATACTGTTTTGTGAGAAGAAAGATAGGCAAATCTTTACAGCCCTGTATAATTTTCCTATAAGTGCGGTCTTGTGTTGTATAAGATAAACTAAAATTTGCTTTCCTATTAAATAATATAATTTTTATTTAGGTTTATTATTATTATTCGAACTGCATTTGTTTCTATATTTATGATTTGATTAGGCTAAAGTTTGTATCCTTTTGTAAGACAAAAAAAACTAAGTGAAACTAATAGCTAAATAAAAATATACTTAATAGTAACAAACCAAAACATTTTGTCTTAAGTATAACAATAATAACAAAATAAGCAAATTAACTAACACGTAAAAGACAAACGACAATAGCAAGACTGTTACATATTTAGAGATGGTAAAAATAAGCTTTCATTACAAAAAAAAGTTTTCAGCAAATTGTTATTCGATGAATCAAAACAATTCACATATTTCATTTGCAATAAAAGTTGCGTATATAAAGCAGAAATCGTCATCAACTGACACCACACACAGTGAACCAAACACAGAAGAAGGCTGATGATCATAAATATAATTTTTAATTAAAGTAAACTCACTTGGCTTTAGGTAAGAAGTTACCTGGAATGTTTCCGGGAGTTTTAAAAGAGTAGTTAATTTGTATAAAATCCTACGTACTCATTCCGAGTACAAATGAAATGCGTGTATAGACATGCTAAATCACCAGCAGGTACATTTCGATTTTAATTGAATCTTTAAAAATTTTGAATTAGTTTTTAATGGAATTTTTAAAAATAGTTCAATTAATTTTTTAATTGCATCTTTAAAAATATTTAAATTAAATTTTAATTGAATCGTTAAAACAACATTAATTAAATTTTTATTTAATATAATGTTTTTTAATTTAAAAAAATCAAAAAAAAAATGTTCAACTAAAACGGATTGGTTGAAAGCCAATTATATTTTAATTGAATCTTTGTTACTTTAATTCGATTTTGTTTTTACTCTTTTCTATTTAGATAATAATTTAAAATTATTATGTGATTATCAGAGTTCAAATAAAACAGAATATTGCACCTTTATTAATTTAATTAAAATTTAGAACACTTAAAAAACATATTAAGCCAACCATACAACTAAATTTTCATTCTTAAGGACGTCCACTTGGTAATACTATATGAAAAAATCAAATAAGATGCTAGTATAAATGCAATTTACAAAGCAAAATTACAAAAGTTCAATGCATTTTTAAGTAAATACAGCAAATCTTGCAAAGAAATTAATATGTTAATGCAAAGCTAAACTTGTTCCATCTCTTCTCTTTTTTTTTTTGCAGATATTACTGTACCCCGAAGAAGGCTGGGCACGTACTGCTTCATCGTCATATTGGACCATAACACCCTGTTGGTGGCAACCAAATCGTTGTCGCATTGAGGAATTTGCAGGCACTCAACGTCAGGTTACAAAAGCCAAAATGGTGCCACTTGAACAAAAAGGTTCTTTGCTAATAGTTGGTCATTTTCGCAGTAAAAATTCATCATCTTCATCATCAAGCTCATCGTCGGCAGCATCCAATGCTGCAGCAGCTTCTGCAGTCCCACCATCAACATCGAACGAGACATCGTCCTCTAGCACAACATTATGCTCACCATTGGCATCTTCAAAGGATAATGATGAATTTAAATTGTACTTGAGCTCGAACATTTCCATGGAGGACTATAATATGGGTTACTGTCTAACAGGATTCGTTGAACGACGTTGTCAGCAAACGAATTCATTCCAAATGACACATTTTGCTGTCATTAAACGTCAATGGCCGTCCTTAGCGCAGAATAATAAAAGTACTAAAACAAACAGCAGCAGTAGCAGTAGTTGGGCGAGCGCTGGTGTTTGTGGTGGCAAAGCTGCTGCAAAGTCAACGTAATTATAGTATTTAAATAGGGATTTTATTTACATATTTATTGGTTTTACTTGAAATGTACAATTTTCTCTTCCTTCTATTTATTTATTTATCTTTTTTTTTTTGCTCAAGCTTTTTACTGCTTTCTTTCTTCCCTTTTGTGGTTGCCAATTGAATCAAAAATATGCATTATACATGGCTTAAGGGAAGAAAAGTAAAGCACTTACTACAACTAAAATAACCAAAGAGATAAATTTAAAAAGCATACTTTAAGGGCTAAAGAAGTAACGTAACTAGAAGCATAACTTGTAGAGTTGAACAAGATTTATTTGTATTTTTTGCTTATGGAGTTTTAAGTTTGTAATTGATTGTATACCTCAAGAAAGCACGAAGAGAAGCAATAGCTTTGAGCTTCTTTGAGGTTTGCTGCTGCTGAAAGTTTTAAAGAAACCTAATCCAAAGATTATGATACTGCCTCATGAAGAGCTTAGAAGAAAAATGTTGTATAACTAGAAATTTAATTTATAAGCCCTTTATAAAGTATTAAAATTTTTTTTAAATACGTTCTCAGAACTAATTATAAGAAATTTTCTTAGTTAACAAGCAAATGAAAGTTGTACAGACATATTAACTTAACTGAAAAAGTTCATCATTTATTGGCTTCATTCATTTATTTTAAAATATGAGTTAATTAATCATCAATTGAAGGTTAGCCGCGGATAACGTTTTATGTGACAAAATAATATTTTTTTAGGAGAGCCAAAAATATATTTTAAAGCAAGATTGGATTTTTCGTGAACATTTTTTTTAGCTTAACGAAAATAATGTTAACTAGCATTTACTTTTCCTTTTGTATCTGCATGGTTTTATTAGTTGTAACGATAAAAGTCGGCACTCGTTTTTACCGACACAAGTCTTATTCTTTTTAAACATTAAATTTCTCTTCTTATATATGAATTCTTTTATTTTGATGAATTGCTATATGTTTAAGCCATTATTATTTTATAAGTTTAAGTCATTACTATTATTAACGGCAGTAAATTTGTGTTCACATTTTCAAAATCATAGTTTAAGTTTAACGGACAACCAGAAATGTCGCCCCCTGTGTGTCGAAAGCAAACTAACATAATATTAGATACAACATTGAAACAAGCACAGCTGTTCATAGTGTATGATCGCCCATACAGATGAGTTACGGTGTGTGTATGTGTGTGTGTATCAAACTACCGGTATAAAAGGCAGCACAATGCGAAGAGGAGTCAGTCTACGTCTGGCTATCAAACTGGCAAGACAGATTCTTGTACGAGCCTCGGGGTACGAACAATAATCTGCATAGCAAATATTTAGAAAACCAGGTGATATCCTTGGAAAGATAGTCACACGGCGACTTTGTGAGTAGGACGCAGATGACCAGCGAGTACGAGCCTCTGGGTACGAACAAGCTGTTCATCTTAAGACGTAAAAGGAATATAAGGGCTGTCCGCTTTGTGCGAGCCTCGGCGCACGAACAAGGCGTTTGACATAAAAGCGTGCGTTACTTTCCCCTCCCCTCTTGCCTATTTTGTACGAGCCTCGGCACACGGACAAGGTGTTCGGCATACTCACGAGCGACAGAAACTGACAGGGAATCTTCCCTATTGCCTGCTTTGTACGAGCCTCGGCGCACGGACAAGGTGTTCGGCAGACTCACGAACGACATAAACTGACACTATACAAAATTAAATAAAGATATCGTCATTTTGTTTACCCAAACCTGGTGCTGTATTCTTATCTCTTTCTCTCAGAGTCCCAAAATAAATAAATTTTGTGACGAACACTGGACATCGGCGAGTATCACCCCAGCTAAGAAAGAAACCATCGTCACAATGGCGCCCGAGCAGGGACTCATAGAGAAATTAAAAATACACCCACTGAAAAAATTTACGACTACTTTTCAGTGAACCTTGTTTGAGTAAAAAGTGACAGACATTGTGTTATTCGTAAATCGTGGCATAAATAAAAAGAACCGAACAAACAAAAAAAAAAAAAAAAAAAAAAAAAAAAAAAAAAAAAATAAAAATTTATCTAAAATTAAATCTAGTTTGTGTTAAAACTTTATTTTCCGTTCTGAAATAGTATACTATATTATATACCAAAATGCTCCGAACAACGTGGTCGTATTCACTCAAACGCGACGAACTAGTGACGTATCTAAACGATTTCGAACTTGATACGGTCGGAAATGTGGAGGAGCTTCGAAGACGGTTTGCTAAATTTATTAGTGCCGATCATGACGACACCGCGAAACAAAAACTACTCGCGTTGCAAGAAAGACATGAGGCCACGTCCTCACTACATGTGCCCTCCACCAATCGAACCAATACTTCATCACCTGCCAAGGACGAAGGTATTAATTGTGTAGCTGATAAAACTCCCGTTGACGGCGGCTTAAGTAACGAGGCCAGGACAAACCTGATGGACCATGTGCGGAAGTGGGGCCTGACGTACGACGGCGGTCGAGACCCACTAGAATTCATAGAGCGGCTAGAAGAGCTAGCAGAGATTTATGATATTTCGTTACACCAGTTACCAAGAGTCATGCCCGAGTTTCTCCATAAACGAGCCCTAACCTGGTTTCGGAATAATAATGGCCATTGGCAAGTATGGGAAACTTTTAAATCCGATTTCCTGGCTTTCTTCCTCCCTTCCAGGTATTTTGAGAAGCTCGAGGATGAAATTCGTTCGAGGATACAGCGACCAAAGGAACGCTTCAAAGATTATGTTCTAGCCTTACAACGACTGATGCGACACTCCAGTTTGTCCGAGGAGCAGAAACTTACAAGAATCTTCCAAAACGCACAAGCGGATTACAAGTGGTACATACGTCAAAAAGATTTTGGGACTCTGGGTGAACTAATACAACTCGCTGAGGACCTTGAAAGTATCCCAAACAACGCAGCAGGCCTAAGAACGGATAATATCCGTACCGGGAACAGCCCAGCAAATGCCCAGCGAAACCAGCATTATAGATGCGGGAACGGTGCTACTTGTCCAACAAATTGCCCAACCTGCATAAATCAGCGTCAGGGAAACGAAAACGGAGGCCGACAGAACTAAGGGTCGTCGTGCCTCCTAAAAATAATAAGACCCTTCCAAATAACCAAACCCGACTGATCAACGAGGAAACTAGATTGGTGGCAACCATCCGCATTGCAGAAAAATTAGTCAACGCCGTACTAGACACAGGCGCCAATAGAAATTTTATAAGACAAGATTTCATCAACATATTGACTCAAAGCCCAACATATAAGGAGGAGAAAGTGGAAGTCATTTTAGCCGACGGGTCCACCAGAGAAGTTACGTCGGCTATTGAGTTTAAAACCACCCTCGGCGAAGTCACAAAAGTTTGTAAATTCTTAGTGATGCCGGAAGCAACGGAAAATCTCATTGTCGGCCTGGAATTTTTACGACAGTTCGATATGAAAATTGAAGTGGCCGGATTGAAATTACAGTGTTCAGATACGTGCGTTACTTGCGGTCCAGTCAACAGAGCAATAGTGGATCCAGCACCTCACGCCACGGACGAAAACAAAGGACACGGCATGACGAGGTTATCGCAAACAGAACAGCAAGCGGTACACAGGTTCCTGGAAACCGAGCTACCAAAATTTCAAGACATACGGGGTCTGTCAACCATTACCAAACACAAGATTGTGGTTACTGACGATCGCCCGGTTAAAATACGTTACGCACCACGCAATCCAGCCATGCAAGCCATCATCGATGCCGAAGTCAACCAGCTACTTGCACAGGGATGCATTGAGCCATCTCACAGCCCTTACTGCTTCCCCATCACTCTAGTGAAGAAGAAGAACGGAGACTGGCGGACGTGTATGGATTTTCGCCAACTAAATCTCAGGTCAGTACCGGATGCCTACCCTTTACCCCGTATTGACAGTATTCTAAATAAATTACGTAACGCAAAATTTATAAGTAGTTTGGATTTAAAAAATGGCTATTGGCAGATTCCACTGGAGAAACATAGTAAAAAGTACACAGCTTTTGCAGTACCCGGTAGAGGTCTCTATCAATGGAGGGTGATGCCATTCGGACTTCATTCCGCCCCAGCTACCTTCCAACGCGCTTTAGACCAAGTTATTGGTCATGACATGGAACCCCATGCCTTTGCATATCTCGACGACATAATAGTCGTAGGGAGAACGTTCGCGGAACATATGCAAAATCTGAAGGAGGTATTTCACAGACTCAGGCAAGCAAATTTGAAAATTAATATCGAGAAATGCCAGTTTTTCACTGGTGAGACGAAGTACCTGGGTCACATCGTGAGCGAAGGAGGGATAAAAACCGATCCGGATAAGGTGGCGGCTGTCGCACAGATATCGCAACCACAGAACGTACGCGAAGTTCGCCGATTCCTGGGCATTGCCTCATGGTACCGCCGATTTGTACCTGATTTTTCAGCCCTCTCAAGGCCTCTTACCAACCTATTGAAGAAAGGGAAGCATTGGAAATGGGGAGTGGATCAACAGCAGGCCTTTGAAGCCCTCAAAAGGAAACTCACTGAAGCACCAGTACTCGCCTGTCCCGACTTCTCGCAAACATTTACATTGCAAACCGATGCGAGCGACTACGGATTAGGCGCTGTCCTGACTCAAGAAATTGAGGGAGCTGAAAGAGTTATTGCATATGCGAGTAGGCATCTCATCGGCGCCGAGAAAAATTACTCAGCCACGGAGAAAGAATGTCTGGCTATCATTTGGGGCATTCGGAAAATGAGAGAATACCTGGAAGGATATAAGTTTATCGTGATTACTGATCATCAGGCCCTGAAGTGGCTTAATTCCTTGGAAAGTCCAGTGGGTCGACTAGGGCGATGGGCTCTGGAACTTCAACAATATAATTTCAGTGTTCAATATAGAAAAGGGAAAAGTAACGTAGTAGCTGATGCATTGTCGCGACAACCGGTAGTAACAGCAAACCTAGCTAGCTGTGAGACTGCCCACACCGATGAATGCAAATGGCTCGAAAGTCTGAAGAAAAAAATTACAGCAGCACCCCAAAAATACGCCGACTATGCAGTCATAGATGACCGAGTATACCGCCAGTTTGCGCGGCAGGGCCACGACGAAGATGACATCGCTTGGAAGTTGTGCGTAGGTACACCCCACCGAAAAAGAGTACTCGAAGAATGCCATGACCATGTAACCGCAGGCCACTTAGGAATCCGGAAGACCATCCAGCGCATAGCCAACCGCTATTACTGGCCTGGGATGTCCCGTGATGCTACGCGCCATGTGCGGTGCTGCGAATCGTGCCAACGGTTCAAAGTTAGCCAACAAAAGCCCGCTGGACAGATGCTAACCCAAATTCCGGATGAGCCGTGGTCAGTGGTATGTGCCGACTTTGTTGGTCCTCTGCCCAGGTCTAAGCACGGCAACTCGATGCTCCTAGTTTTCTTTGATAAGTTTTCCAAATGGACTGAGTTGATACCGATGAGGAAAGCTACCGCCGAAGGAGTAATTAAAGCTTTCAGGGAAAGGATCATGGCCAGATACGGCGTCCCGAAAGTATTAATAACCGATAATGGTACACAATTCACCGCACGTATAGTGTCACGATTTCTAAAGGATTTGGGCGTGCACCAACAAGTGACTGCGCCATATACACCTCAGGAAAATCCTACTGAACGTGCCAACCGTACTATCAAAACTATTATCGCACAGTTCACACACGACCAACATAAACAGTGGGATGCGCTAATTCCCGAGATCATGCTAGCAATCAACACCAGCATCTCTGAATCTACTGGGTACTCACCAGCGTTCATCACACAAGGGCGCGAGCCGCGCCTCCCCAAGGCACTCTATGATGAGGTCACAGTGGGCACCGGGGCGATAAACTTGAGCCCAGAGGTCCGCCATCAGGAATTAAGAGAAGTCTTCGCACTAGTGAAAAGGAATATGACCAAAGCATCAGAATACCAGAAACGTTATTACAATTTAAGAAGACGTGCCTGGAAGCCAAATGTAGGGGATCTAGTCCTCGTACGCCAACACCCACTCTCAAAAGCGGCCGATAATTTTGCAGCGAAGTTGGCTCCAAAGTTTATAGGCCCATTTACTGTTAGGTCTTTTATATCGCCGGTAATAGCCAAAGTACAGGCGCCGGGGAGTAAAGAAATCAAAACAGCTCACTTGCATGAACTCAAACCATATGCAAAGTTCAGTGCCTGATTTGTTATTTTATCTTATTTTTTTTTCTTATACTTGCAGAGATAAAGTAGCAGGAAGCACATAATGGACGAACATTTCAGAAAAACAAGCCAAAAGTTCCGAAAACGTGTCGCCGAAGAAGACGCTAAGCGTCGTCGTACTATATATCTGGACGACGAAATACCTACCACCAGCACACGATCTCGGGTCCACAACACTGAGACTTCACACGCAAAACCAAACCAAACATTTTTCCGCCTAAGTACGGCCCGCACATATGCCACTGCTCAGACGTCACGGGAAGCATTCAGTAAAGCCGAACCCGCAACACGGCCGAGAGGGCGCAACATAAATGAAAACCGCAGTACCATCCCTCGGGACCAGGCCGCTACTACCACCGTACCCGAAGATGTAGTGGATTTGACCAGAGAGGATGATGAAATACACCAGGAGCCTCATCATCCCACCACGGTAGACCCCGACAGGGAGAAGAATACAATACCACTCACCCCGGGCAGAAATTTTGGTCCCGAACGTACACCACCATGGACACCACCTAATGAGGATAAAGAGAGTGATAACGGCGACACGGAAGCGTGGTTCATCCCACTAAATGGTGAGCCCACACTCCCAGCAACACCGGGAAGGGATAGTCATAGATATTCACCACTGTATGACATCCCAGGCATGCCGTTCACCATGAACATGCGTAGTGGCCTCACACCCCCGCCTGGGACGGAAGATGATTTTGAAGCAGAACTGGAAGAACTTGTACGATCATCATTTGGAGATTTGGACACTACGGTGGACATTAGGAAACCGTCACCCGCGAGCTCCGAAGAGACTACAATTTCTACCCCACCCTCAGCACATAGGAAGGGGCGAGGCTGGTTTACGATCGATGTCCACGACCGCCGCTGCCATAACATATGTGGATTTTCCGGGTATGAGCGCTCCATCACATACCGATTTTGGGCAAATAAGATGGAAACTTTTACGGCCATCGGGAGCCCGAAACTGCGGCGAACAACTCAACCCATAGAACACTCTGCAAGCTCGTCATCGGTGTCATGGGTAGAGGTTTCTCCTTGTGACCCCTATTCCTCTAGTCAGACGATATACAACGAAAGCTTAGTAAAAATACGTCGGCTTTCCACGACTTCCTCCAGCAGATCCGCCTCGACGACACCCTGTTTATCCATCTTAGCATCACCTACTTTATTAGAAGTAAATCTGTCCGAGCCCGACACACCAATAGCACATTATGCACAGGCGAGGACATCCGAAATTCCAACAACCGCTAGAAGCGTAACATCATCATCAACATCCTCCACCAGCAGTTCGTCTACCGCATCCTCAAGCGAAATAAGTTCGTCATCATCCTCCTCGGCTTCGCCCTCAGGATCCCCGACGGCTAAGCAAACAATGGACTCATTTGCAAAGGCAACACCATCGACACCCACAGTCGTTGCAACCATGCCGTTGAGGTCACCACTACGGGAGGTTAATGTACACGACACACCCCGACCCAGTCCGATAAACCCAGCCTCATTGCCCACTGAAGTACAGGAACGAATAGGGCGGGCCCTTGCAAGTCATACCAAAGGCAAACGTCTGCAGATCCGCTACCCGTTTGACGATAGAATCTACTGCATCACCATAACTAGAGCCCGAGAAGTCCGGGTGATCATCAAGCCCTAAGACATCACGCTACCAGAAGAAGGAGGAAAGTGTAACGATAAAAGTCGGCACTCGTTTTTACCGACACAAGTCTTATTCTTTTTAAACATTAAATTTCTCTTCTTATATATGAATTCTTTTATTTTGATGAATTGCTATATGTTTAAGCCATTATTATTTTATAAGTTTAAGTCATTACTATTATTAACGGCAGTAAATTTGTGTTCACATTTTCAAAATCATAGTTTAAGTTTAACGGACAACCAGAAATGTCGCCCCCTGTGTGTCGAAAGCAAACTAACATAATATTAGATACAACATTGAAACAAGCACAGCTGTTCATAGTGTATGATCGCCCATACAGATGAGTTACGGTGTGTGTATGTGTGTGTGTATCAAACTACCGGTATAAAAGGCAGCACAATGCGAAGAGGAGTCAGTCTACGTCTGGCTATCAAACTGGCAAGACAGATTCTTGTACGAGCCTCGGGGTACGAACAATAATCTGCATAGCAAATATTTAGAAAACCAGGTGATATCCTTGGAAAGATAGTCACACGGCGACTTTGTGAGTAGGACGCAGATGACCAGCGAGTACGAGCCTCTGGGTACGAACAAGCTGTTCATCTTAAGACGTAAAAGGAATATAAGGGCTGTCCGCTTTGTGCGAGCCTCGGCGCACGAACAAGGCGTTTGACATAAAAGCGTGCGTTACTTTCCCCTCCCCTCTTGCCTATTTTGTACGAGCCTCGGCACACGGACAAGGTGTTCGGCATACTCACGAGCGACAGAAACTGACAGGGAATCTTCCCTATTGCCTGCTTTGTACGAGCCTCGGCGCACGGACAAGGTGTTCGGCAGACTCACGAACGACATAAACTGACACTATACAAAATTAAATAAAGATATCGTCATTTTGTTTACCCAAACCTGGTGCTGTATTCTTATCTCTTTCTCTCAGAGTCCCAAAATAAATAAATTTTGTGACGAACACTGGACATCGGCGAGTATCACCCCAGCTAAGAAAGAAACCATCGTCACATAGTTACTTACAAAATTTTCCACTGACTGACTGATTGTAATTGTATTTTGACGGCGATAAGATGCATAGTTTTGGATGTTTGTTTTTTTAGGTAGGACCAGCACTCAGGGGATAACCCCTCCTCATGCAATGCATTGTGCTAGAACTAGAAAAATAGGTTTGGAGAGGAGGATAGAGGGAGTAGTGTCTGTGGACATTCGATTTAAACTTTCCCACGTTGAAAGTGACAGGAAACACTTCCGCAGGTAGATTATTCCACATACGAATAGTACGGATAAAAAAGGAATTTTCTCTGTAATGCGTAGTGCGATTTATTGGTCAATCGACCACAAAAGGATGTGCCCTGAATGAAGCTCGTGTTGTGCGTAAAAATGTACGGGTTTTAGGAACAAGTTCCCTAACTTCATTAGAACACATTCCATTGTAGTAGCATTAGAACAAGGAAATGTACCCCACATTGCGTCGATGCTCCAATGAGTCAATAGAGTTGGATACCCTACTGTCACCAGTGAGCTTCTTCGCCCTCTCCTGTACGTTGTCGAGCAACCCCAAAATAGACTTTGAAGCGCCGGCCCACACATGAAAGTTGTATTCCATCTTCGGTCGGAAAGAAGTGGTATAAATATTAAGAAGATCAGATGGAGTGAAGTATTGCTTGCACCGTTTTAAAAATCCTAGGCACTTGAATGCTTCTTTTGAGACCTGAAAAATGTGTTCAGTCCAACGAACATCACACTGAATTTTCATGCCAAGAACATCAAGAGCTTCCGATTCCTTAATATTTATACCACCCATAGTTACAGAGGTAGCAGCATTAACGGTCATGCGTCTGTGAGTAATCGTACAGCATTGGGTCTTACGGGCGCTAAAATCGACCCTATTCGCATGACCCTATTCAGAAATTTTTTCTTAATCGTAGTTTAATGTCTCATTCATTGTTTGTCGCATAGCCTCAACCTCCGGAAGGCTAGGTCTATTGCTGAATGAGAAAGAATGGCAAATGCTGCTGTCGTCCGCGAAAGAATAAATAGGTTTGAAAGTTTTACAAAAAAAGGTCATTTAGAAAGATTAGGAATAGAGTTGGTGAAAGAACAGAACCTTGCGGTACCCCTGAATTTAACTTGAACTCATTTGATGAGATCCCATCTATAACAACTCTTATAGTGCGATCCCTGATTTGATGTTTGAACAACACAAGCAAGTTATGTTAATGGTAATCTGTGAGAAAAAACTGGTTTTTTGAACACTATCTTTTACAGGGTGGGCCAAAAGTTACCATGGGGCTTAAAAGTTTAATAACTTTTTCATTTATTAATTTTTTTTATTTTTTTTCTCAGATTATATAATAGACAAAATGGATATTTTTTTACACTAAGTATGAAAACTAATGTCTCTTAACTGACCACCGTTTTCAGGTTCGCAAAATTAGTGGGTGTAGCGTTCGAAGGCGTTCTGGCAGATGTTTCTGGTGTTTCATTAATACTTTGCTGTACTCGTTCAATATTTTTCGCAATGTGACTTAAACGTGGTCTATCAGCTGGAGGCAAATCTGTTATGGTGCCATTTTGGTGATGACGATCAACTAAGCAACGAATCATTGCTTCAGAAGGCGAAATTTCGACGTTAAATGTCGACGATGTGCTCCTTGCGTTAAGATAATTGATCTCTGATTTAAATAATAAAATTCCATTATTCTGGTTCCTTGTTCAGTTGTGAATCTCTCCATTATTTATTCAAGTTTATCATAAATAAAATTTCATGTTGAAATTTCCGAACGTGTAAACAATTGGCATCAAAGAACTACATACGATTGCGAAATATTTTGACAATTTATGAAGGAAATCATTCACAAAGATTTGTCTGTTGGAAAAAGTGGAAATTTGTGAGCTTTTAATTTTATTCGAATTGATAATACGAAATTAAAATCCATGTGAATGAAAAATTTGATTTGGAAATTTTCACATGTGGAGTTCATGGTAAGGCTGATTCTCCAAGTGTTATTTATATAATCTGAAACATAAAAATAAAAAAATAAAAAATATATAAACGAAAAAGTTATTAAGTTTTTAAATCCAATGGTAACTTTTGGTCCACCCTGTACAACGTTATTTGCGGCTGTGCCTCAATTATTATTAAATAATGCTTAATTTCTTTCAAACAATTCAAATTAAAATTAACATACTTCAGTAGACACTTTCATTATTTTTTAATTTTTAAAGGAAATTAACCGCAATTTAGTATTTTAGTATTTATTTTAATTAACGAGTCTAGCACAACAAGATTAATATCTTATAAAGTAAGGTTTTAGTGATAATGCACATGATCACAGGACCATGTTTTAATACAAGTCAATAATTAAATACATAAATGTATGAGTGTCGTTGTTTAATATGAGATTGAGGTAAAGAAAATGAACTATTAATTATCCTTTGAACGTAGCAGGAATAAAAGTGTGGCTTTTCCCTGATGTAATAAGTCAAGTAAGTCATGTTATACTTTTAATTTATCATGCCGATTTTTAAAGTTAACTCCCAGTACGAAGTTTTTACCGAATTCCACATTTGCAAATTTACATTTATTTCTAAACGGAAATATAATCTTGTAGCCTCTAATGTTAAATTGTGTTTGCATAGCAACAAATTAATTTAGGGCCTTATTTTGTAAAACGCAACGCCAAGCGTAGACAAATTTTATTAAAAAAAATGTAAATTACAAAAGAAAAATAGACACAAAAATTTGTCAATGCTAAGCGTTGCGTTTTACAAAATATGGACCAAAATTTCTCAAGGCTAAAAAAAGGCCTTATAAATTAATGGCATTATTTTGTAAAACGCGACACATAGCGTTGAAAAATTTTCTGTGTGTTTTGTTTTTGTAATTTAAAATTTTTTCATAGAAAAGATAATAAATACCAAAAAGTCCATGTGCTTTTCTCTTGGAAGTCCATACTAACAAAAGAACCTTAACAAAATGAACTTCCGTGAGTTGTTTTTTACACACAATTCTTATGGGAGCCAGATTTCAGCGTTTAAAAATTCCTCATTTGTGTATTTTATTTTGCTTCTGCTCATAATTTTGATTCTGAAAGTTCAAAGATTCGCAGTCGACGTTAGCACAACAAACAAATAAATATACTCAACAAGGAGCTTCAGCTGTCGACATGTTCAAAAAGTTTTCTGTTTGTCTGACTGCTGCTTTAAATACATTCGGGAGTGAAAGCATAATAATAATAATAATAATAATAATAATAATAATAATAATAATAATAATAATAATAATAATAATAATAATAATAATAATAATAATAATAATAGAAATCATAATAAAATCCTTTACCGTATTTTTATTGATATTTTTTTAATTTGTTACAGCTGCAAAGAATCTAGCAAATTTCAATTCAAATCTTTATAAAAATCTTTACCGTTTACACAAAGTTTTTTTTTTGACGTTTGTCAAAATTTTTATACAAAACAAAAACCCATTAACTTAAACTTTTCCAAAACGACATCCAAATAACTTCAATGTAGCTAATTCACAATTTTTATGTACAGAGGTTGATTTTCGATTAAAATACAGTTTACTTCCATATTAAAAATTTGCCAAATCATTTTTTTGATTTTAGTTTTTTTAGTTTAAATATAACAACTTCAGGGCTTAAACTCAACTTCTATATCTTTAATAAAGTTATAAATGAAATATCATATGCAATTTTGCAGACCAATATGCAGAGTGCACATTATGGTATTTTGTGAGATCGCAAGCACTACCTCACAAATGTTTTGTGCATCTAATGTCGACAATTCTCAGAACGAGTTGAAAAGATTGATGTCACAAAACCAAAATGTCATCGTGCTGACATCTTGCCATATTGAGTGTATACCTAACAATTTTTAAGTATTAAATTATTGAAAATAAAAACAGTATTATTTAGTTTTTTGTGTATATTACACGCGTGTCTAAGCATTTAAAATTAGATAAACTGTAGCCTAAAGCATGATCTTGTCAGGAAAATGCAAGCGTTCATTTTGTATCTTGCTCTTGGATGTATGATATTAAACTGCCAACAAAAAAAGTAAAAATTGACTTCCTTCATCCGCACGAAATTATTAAAACAAAGTTGAATTTTTTTCCCGTAGGCTTGAATGCGGAGTACAATAGAATAGTGTGCACATATTAAGTATTTTCCACCGCTTTCTTTGCCATTTTTTAGATTGGTTTAATTTATTTTTTATTATTCTCAAGCATAGCGTGGCACTATGACACTTTGAAAAATTTTGCTATTATCCATTTCCATTAATTTTAACAAACAATGTAAAACAAATATCAAGCTATAAAGTAAATGTCATTAAATGTCATTATAACAAAATTAGTTCTTTATGTAAACGATGTTGCGATTTAGGGATGGAACACCTTACTGGCACAATGACACTACAAAATTCTGTGTTCTCTAAAAACTTAATGTGAACGCCAGTGCACAAATTTTAAAATTACACCGCAAAACAACAGCACAGGAAATACCACATGTGGACTCAGCCATACGAACTTTACCCAAATCGAATCACAAACAGAAAATAATTTTTCTTTTAAATTGTTATGACACGAGTCCAATCCTCAGTTGAATACAAAAGTTTTGTGCTACATAAGTTAAAAATAAAGTGTCACATGTCTTTTAAAATGCATTAAATAATTGCAAAATATAATTCAAATAAATACTTTCAAGTTTGTGATACATAAAGCTTGTATTTCACATCCGTATAAACATGCATGTAAAAGTATTTGTATTTATTAAAGCATATCTTAAGGCATAATAGATTCTTATTGCTAACTCAGTATTTATTTGTATATTAGCGTTATTCGAAGTTTGATGCAAATGGTCTTGCGTAAGTGCAAATGCAAAATATCGTAGCTTTTCTTTGGATTGTGTGTGTATTTTGTTGTTGAATTAAAAAAAAAGCTACGATATTTTGCATTTACAATGACGCATCAAACACCGAATACCGCCATTGTTTTAGTCTCTTGCAAATTTTTTATTTTTATTTGTGAGTAGCTGTGATAGGGCAAATGCTTAAGTGAATATTTACTAAAAAAAATTATAACGAAATGTGTAATTAAAATTTACAAAATATAAAAATTTTACCGCCTCAGGATAGACAGTGAAATATAAACTATATGTATTAAAACATAACGCAGTAGAATCGCAATAATGCGTCATCGATTTAAGCCAATTTTGGTTTAGTGGGTTTCAATGCATTATTTTAACATGACGTTTGTTTGTTGATTTTATAGTTTTGGGGTTTTTTAGTTTTACAGTTTTTGAAAATTTCAAGAGTTTGGTTCTTACGGTTTCCAAAATACATCAAGTTGTTAAAATTACATAGTCAAAATTACACTAACTGATAGAATACTCTTTAATTTAGATTTTTTTTTTAATTTTAGTGTTAGTTATTCTAGCCTCTTTGAAAATACGAATACACTAACTTTACAAAATTTCGAGTGTATATACATACGAATATAATTTTATGTATATTAGATTTGATTTGATAATTTTGCATTGCTCGTTATGGAACACCCTTTAATTTTTAACTCTCATGTATTGGGTGCACCTGTGGTTGAGTAGTAGTGATGCTATCATCTCAGTCCAAAAGTCGTTGGTTCAATTCCCCCCCTAAAAATATATATTACTCTTACCCTTTTTAAGATCGGACTATTCGCATAAGGTTTGATAGCAGAGACCTTAGGAATGAGTCTGTACTTTCTAACTAAGTTGACATGATAAAATTGTTTACAAATTGTTGTTGCTGAGTTCTTGCAAATGTGTCTAATATGATTGGTCCTTGTTAAGACCCAGCTCAATTGTGTCAAATACAATGATCATTTTGTGCTACCTGTGAGTTGTAGAGAAGTTAGTGATAGAGGTTGATAGGGAAGGGATAATGAAAAGAGTGCAGGTGGTAAAGGTAGATATAGAGGAAATAAATCTTCCTTTACAACTCTGCTTTTTGCCCATTTCTAATAATAAAGTGATTGCAGCGCCTGTAGTGTCAAACGAGGCCTATTAAATTTTAAAGCTTTGGTTAGTAGTCATTATATTGGTTATTTTACTTCGATAATTTTTCTGCTACACAATACTGTTGAAGGAGAATGCTCTAATGTTATATTAGATTAGCATCCGCTAAGGACGATGTACTTTAGTGACAAGTGCTTCTATGCCTTCATCTCTACAACTTTTCCAACAATAACTGATAGAAAGGGACGCTAATGCACATTAAAGAAATGCGTGGTGTTGTTATTTTTTTAATGACTCTTGGAGATCCGGCTCGAACCCAGGACCTGCGGTTTTGTAGTCAATGTGCTAACTACTTCAGCCAACGTCAGCATCAATACAATTACTTGATTAAATAAAGATTTGTGTACTCCCTCAAAGACTCTTCATTATATCCTTAGAAGCAAACAACAATTTATATACATAAGTTGAATTTTGAAAATAATCAATAACATTTTAAATATCCTTTTTTATAAAAAAAAACAAAACCTGCAACACTCTTATGCTTTTAATTAAATTAAGTTAAAAAACTATTTTCCCAAATTGACAAATTTTATTATAAAATTGCATTTCTGCTACAAAAATGTCAAAAAAAAATTCCTTCAACCAAACTGTCGTTCATAAGGAAAATCGACAACAAAAACAAAATAAATCCTTGCAACAACTTCAGCAGCAAAGAATAAAAATAATAATAACATGTAGTAGAAAAAACAAATTTCAACAAATTGCAGCTTTAAGCTTAATAAACTTATGCTCACTTAAGCATGTGATTGTGTTTTTTATTCCATCTTTTCTGCACTCACAATCACACGACAAAATACACACACATATATACTGCACTCACACGTCTACTTATGTGTATGTGAACTTGTGTATTATTACAGCATAAGCATTTTCCTTTTTTTATTGTTAAAATATTGAGAAATTGTTATGTCGGCATGTGTAAATGTTATGAAACTTAATAGAGTATTATTTCTCAGAATTTACTTTGTCGCTTTTTGTTCTTACTTATTTCTTTGTTTTTCAATATAGAAATTTAGGAATAAGATTGTAAGAAATGTTTGTTTCAATTTGACCAGATTTTACAATTATTTGTATTAAAGGTATATCACATTTTATGTATACCCAGCTAAAAAAAATAATGTATGGTTCATATATGTTTAATATATGAATGTATATAAATATATATGAATATGTATTAATTCATGTATGGAAATGTATCGCAAAAGTATTATACTTATATGAATTGATATATGGACTAATATATGAAATGTATTATAATATCAGTGGCAATAAGGAAAACGTTCTTAAGTCATATTTTACTGTTTTGCATGAGAACACTTTTAAGCGTTCAAGTCGATTTTCAGAAATTTATTTCTTTTACAGTCAAATTGGGAAATTCTCTGTTAACCTTTATTCTTTTAAGCAAACATCGTTCTACACACTGTAAATAATACATTTAAGTTAAAATATACCAAAGTATACTCTTAATCAAGCTATTATTCCAAATGAGATTAGAAGTCTAAAAAAGATAAGTCCCAAGTAATTTTACTATAACTTCCTGAAAAATCAGAATATTAATTAAGATTTTAACCAGGTGTACTTTCAAATATGCTAATTACAGAGGTACCATTAACTCAAAATCAGCTTATATCGACTTAAGCACTTTTTCCTTTTTATAACAGATATATGAGCTCACATAGGGAAATTTAATTATGAAGCTCTTCAGATGTGGATCCATATATAGAAATAAGATGTAATATATGGAACCACATAAAAATAATAAAAAAAATAACTTTTGTAACAAAAAAAAAACATTATTTTACGATTTGATATAATGTGGCCCCATTTAAGAAATAAAATAATCAGAAGGATAATTCTGTCATTAATTTTATAAAAAATAACGGAATTCTCTAGATTTTCAAGAAACAAAGTTCATATTACTGCCAAAAGTTATATTGAAAACTAACTAGTGTTATAATAAAAACGGATTAATTTTACTTTTATAATATCTGAACCATATATGGAACATCATATATGCTCCATACATATTTTTTT